>JAHWXV010187035.1:0-22687 GCA_024586415.1 Phrixothrix hirtus
ATATATATATATATATATATATATATATATATATATATATATATATATATATATAGATATATATTCGGGAAATAGGAAATAATATTAACTCTAATAACGTCAAACTATTGTGGAATATTGTTAACAATAAAAAATCTGTTGAATATAGCGAATCGGCATTTATTGAAAATGGAACATTATTAAAAGGTAGTAAGGAAATTGGTGAAACTTTTGCTCATTACTTTAAAGCTACTTATGCACCAAGGCAGGATGATTTTAAAATTTCAGAAAAAAGCTTAGTTAGAGGGGATTTTTTCGATATTAGAGCTATTACTAACGAAGACTTTCAGTTAGCTTTTAAAAAACTGAAGCCCAAATATCTGCTGGACCGGATGAAATTCCACCATATATAATTAAAACGTATGCAGATATTTTTCTTCGACCCTTGTTCTATATCTTTAATTTAATCATTTCTTATTAAATGGAAGCACACCAAAATTATTCCAATACATAAATGTGGCTCTAACACTGAAATAAACAATTATAGACCTATTTCAATTCACTCTGCTCCATCTAAATTATTCGAATCTATCATTTTCGAAAAAATCTACGCCCATATGAAAAATAGCCTCACCGAATGCCAACATGGATTTGCTAGAAATAGATCCACAGTAACTAATTTAGCAATTTTTACAGATGATGTGAGTTTTGCCTTAGAAAATCAAAATAATGTTGATGAAATTTACACAGACTTATCCAAGGCTTTTGATACAGTGAATCACAACGTATTAGTTAATAAGCTTATTTTATTTGGTTTTAGTGTTAACCTAGTTAACCTATTAAAATCGCACCTTACTGATCGCTCCCAATTTGTGTTCTATAAAAAGAGCATGTGTCTACATCGTTTTTCATTAATTCGGGCGTGCCTCAGGGATCGAATCTGTTGTTTCTACTATTAATCAATGATTTACCATTCGTAGTTAAGCACAGTAAATATTTAATATACGCCAAAAATTTTAAATTATACTGAACAGTCAATAACAATTGTAAACGGCAAATACTCAAAAATTGCATTAGTAGCGTACAGAGTTGGAGCATTGATAACAAACTTTACTTTAATATAGAAAACTGGTTTGTTATGACGTATAATTCAAAGAAATTAGTAAATATTAATCAACATATCTATTATAGGAATAGAGTGGCTGTGCTAAGAAAAATTACTGCACATGATCTTGGGGTTGCATTTGCATCAAATTTTAGCTACAAAGAGTACATATTACAAATTTGTTCCAATGCGTATCAAGCACTAGGTTTTATTATACGTAATAGCATTGATTTCAAAAATTTAAACAGTTTTATTACATTGTATAATTCTCTTTTAAGGCCTAAGCTTGAATATGGGGCGGTAATTTAGTCACTTATTATTACTGAATACAAAAATGCACTAGAAACTATACAGAATAAATTCTTGAAATATTTAAATTACCATAAATATAAAAGAAATCCCGAGTTTTCATCTTACCACTACATTCGAGAAGAATTTAATATTCAAAAGCTTCAAATCCGAAGATCAAATCAGTACAATATATTTCTGTATAAATTGTTCAATAATTTTATAGATTGCTCGCCATTATTATCAAGAATAAATATATACGTTTCCGGTCATATTATTAGAAATTTTGATCTACTCAAGGTAGGTAAATTTCATACTAATTATAGAAAACAAACGTTAGTGATACAATCAGCATTAATTTTTAATCAACTAGCCCGTCTCACCCATTTGGAAATATTCGGGGTTTCATAAACTTCATTTATAAATCAACTAAAAAATATGGAATTGTAGATTATATTATGTTCATTTTGTTATTAGTTAACTTTATTGCAAATTATTTTAAATAGTATATTTTTATTGCTGAAACATGTAATTAGGCCTTTGGCCTGCTTGTATTCAGTACCTAATAAATAAATAGATACATAAATAATGTGTGGTGCGGCTTCTCTCATTTACACATTCGTTTACACGCCGAGTCATTGATTGAATAGGGTGGTTTATATCTTCTTGGGGTATTGCCTCCCATGCAAGTTGCACCTCATAACCCTGGGTCTCCACAGTCAAAGGAGGACGCTACAAACTTCGCAACCTTCTACTCATTATATTCAATGGGAGAAAGAGCAGGAGATATTAGAGGCCAGGGCAAAAGATGAATCTGGGCCTGCTCAAAGAAGTTCAAGGAAAGCCTTGCTACATGTGGACGTGCATTATTTTGTTGAAATAATGGGTCTTCAAGCTCTTGTAAGTATGTGTTCCAACCACCTTCGCAGTATACCATTGTGATCTCATATTGCCTCGAATTAAAACCGAGGGAGACCTGCTGCCATAGGTAATCGCACCCCAAACCATAACACCCGCAGTGCGGTGTACGTGCCTCTCAACTGTAGATCGAATATTCCTCGTTCATCCCGTCTTCTTCTGACTCTCATAAAACCATCGTGCATTTGATAAACAAAATCTAAATTCGTCACTAAAGACAGCACGACGCCATTCAAGGTTCCAATTAGATCATTCATTGCACCAATGTAACCGTTGCTGACAATATTCTGCAGTCAAAGAAAGCATAAGTTGCGGACGATATGATTGATGTTAACCCAAAGCTGCGGATTCGGCGATGAACTATTCTAAGGGTTACAAATCGACTTTCTTCACCAAACCATTGGTCACAAACTGCCCGATTAGAGGAAAACCGATGTCTCTATATGACAGTTGTCTTAAGCGACGGTATTCACGCTCATTGGTTCTTCTTGAAGCCCCAGATCCTCTCTTATGATGTTCCAGGCTATCTTCAAAACATGCATGACACACTCGTATTATGTTACACCGATTTCGATTTACATCCTCGTTTCCGTACTCTAGGTATGATTAAATAAATAAAATACGTTAACAAAAGAACATCAACCATAATAATGTGAAAAACACAGACCGAAACAGTTAGGAAAAAATTGTCACAGCTGCCAAATGTGATGCTATCACATTACGACTTGATCTCAAAGGTTAATCAATTAGTACTTAAAGTCAGCACAACAGATCTACCAACTTTGATTAAGAAATTCCTACTCCTTCTTGGTGTTCTAACTTCTATGTCACTTAGTATATTTGCACTTCGCTGATTGTCATATAATATAACCAATTGTACTATGAGTAACGCTTATTATGCACTTTTCCACATCATTTTGTCTTATTTAATTATCATTTGAGGAGCTGCTTATCTCGGACACATCTTTAGAGTCCAACGTCAAGCCGTAGGAAGTCTCACTAGTCTGCATAAAAGGGATGGCTTTCGCCAAACCTTGATCTTGAGGCATAAACATTTCCACGTTTACCTATAATTGCAGTTATACCATACTAAATACTAAATTAAACTTATTCGTATGTACATATCAAGGTAATATTCATTATAATACCAGGGTGCAAAATAATCTATACCTTCCGTTTAGTAGGCTACCTAAATCCTAAAAGGGCCTGAGCTCTTATCTTTTGAAAGTTTCAACCACATACTCGAGGTGAATATTCTACCAACTGCGCTATGCAGATGAATAGTGATGCATTCTTTAACAAAGAATAAATTCTACTGAATTGACGAATTCTTAAATTATAACTGCAGTCATATAAAATAAATTATTGGGTTATTGATATCTTAGCTCAAGTGACGAATGTAAGTATTTACTTGTATTTCGACACATGAATAAAAATTATTATTATTATATTATATAAATAGATACAGATTATTCTATTTTGGTAGGTATCTGTTGTTTGATGGGTTCAAATGCATATTATGCACGAATAATGAATTTATAAATTATACTATATTAATTCGTAATTTTTTTATCGGCATTTCAATATGTAAAAAGTTCTACAAAAGTTTTTCTATTATAGTTAATACGTCTTCGTTCGCACATTTACGATGAAGTTTTCGTGAAATTAAAGCCGAATATTGTACATTGATTTCTCGTTAAGTGGCTATAGCAAAGATGTTGAATCAGTGTGCAGCAAAAGCTTGAAGGATAGTTGTAGAAGGCAGGAGAAATTATATTACCTTTATAAAGGGTTTGGTTTAAAGGGATTGTTTCTAGGTCAACAATTTTATAGTGGGCAATGTAAGCTGGAAAAATATGGATTTAAAATGTATTTAATTTGTGAATGTATCCATTAGTAAGGTCTGTTTTAATATTATGGTGTTATCCTGCACTGTACAATTTTCAATTATGTTTCGCCGATTATTACTTGATGAATATCTTATATAAATACGGCTTATCAAACATAGTGAAATCGAACTATTTGAATAGATATATTAAGAAATTTATAAATGAAGACAAATCGATTACTTGCAAATGATAGGTAAATTTTTTATTAGGTGATATTACCTACAGAGAGTCAGTCTTTAACTGCGGCCCTTCTGGTTTCTATGCACTTATGTTTCATCACATGTATTGGTATTATGTTTTATGATTAGGTAGCTTTAACTAACTCTCGCTATGCACAGGATAAAAAATATCTGTGATATGCACATGACCACGTTTTTTACTTTAAGGTTTATTGCGGCCTATGTTCTATGCAATTGTTCTTACGTTTATTATGTGGGTTTCGTCAAATAATCATTTATTTAAGCTCATGCGCTTTGATTTATTTTACATGTGTAGTTTTATTTATAATGTACATGAATGTTCTACACTATTATTTAAATGTGCATAAATATTATTCAGGAAATTAGAATATTTACCGAGACCTCGTGTAGGTCATGATTTTTTTTATAAAATATTTTTTAATACTTTGGTTGCATATTTTGCTACATAATGTGGTCGACGCTTTCCTGGAAGATTATTATAAGAAATATTTAGTTTTATGAAAATTCAACTGTTTGAGTTCGTTAGGACTCAGGAAAATGGATTTTTTCTTTAAATAGCTCATTAGTCATCTTCATATCGTTTTAAAATATTTGTGATACAACATAAAATAATTAATAATTATTTAACCTTATCTAAATATCTAAATAAATTTCTATGGTTCACCTTTCACATAATTTATATTTTATTTGATTAGAGTCATTTCAAATAATTCTGATAGGTCTCACGTCATGTTATTCAGTTATTGCAAACGAATTGCTATTTAGCTTAGACTTCGAGATATTTCATGTGTAAATGTAAATTAAGTAATCAACGTTTGAGATAGATAACTGCTTTTGTGTTACAAGATCGTATAATGGAAAGGCAATTTTGATAACCTATTATATAGGAACATCTTTTCCTAACTCTATTTGTGTATTAAGTTTTCAGGATCTAACTATCTCAGGGAATTTCGTTTATAATAAACTGATTATCTCGCGGAAGCGCTTCGTTCCTATCAGGCAATCAAATCATGAGCCTTTCAGCTTTGATCTCGATTAGTAACTTCTGCTTAAACAAAAATTATGATTGCTAGCTGAGGTAGTTAACTTTTAAGTTACCTAAAATGTTTTATTAACCAAGTATTTACACCAAGATCACTTATTGTATCAGGTTACTATGTTTCAATACGGTTCAGGAAATATTTACCTTGGTTAATTTCAAAAATGCTCTTAGCAAGTTTCGGAAATATAGGATTACCACATCTTTCACTTTTGAAAATTTGACCTTCCATCAAAACGTGCTGACTTGTATATTGTTGATCTACCAGACAAGCAACGTTATGTTTTACGACGGCTAATACATTTTTAACAGACATTCGACTGTGTTAACTACGAATTGTTATTAGAAAAGCTATTTCTATACGGGAGAAGGGAAACTCCGCATAAGTTGTTTAAAATGTGCCTTGAAAATCGCTGGCAATATGTCCAAGTAGATAACGTATCACTCAAAGACCCACAGTGAACTATTTTTTGTTCCCTATTCTACTTGATTTTCTCAAATGACATCATTCAGATCTTTGAGAATAATAAAAATAGTCACATAGTTTGCTATGCTAATGATACCAACATTTTAATAGCTAAAGTTGGTTTATCTCAATTAGAAACAAGTAGTGAAAGATATGCCATAAAGTTATTTTGTGGGCAGAAAATGCTTCTTAAATTAAATAAGCGTAAAATTGAAACGAGGGCTACACTATACATATATTTCTGAATATGGGGTAATAACAAGACATATTTAAACAAACAATATTTATAAATTTTCAAAGTACTCTCCTGTACAATTCACGAACTTTAGCATCCTTTGAAACCATTCCGTAAAACAAGCAGCCCAGGTTTCTTTGGATATTGCGCTAACATGTTCTTCAAATGCATTTACAGTGTCCTCTGGTGTTGAAAAATTGATTTCACGTAATTTCTTCTTAATAATTGGAAAGAAAAAGAAATCGCATTGAGCTAAATCGGGGCTATAAGGTGGAGGTGACATTAACTTAATTCCAGCAGATCGAAGAAACTCCGTTGTCAACTTTGCACCATGTTCCGGAGCATTGTCATGATGCAGAACAATTTGTTTTTTCTCCACTTTTGAGAACATAGTCGGCAAGTATATGATAGTATACCAATTTGCAGTAACTCTTTTCTTATTCCGAAGTGTTACGGAGCAAGTATAACCAGTGCAACTTAAGAAAGAAGCAATCATTTGTTTAGCACACACTTCGTGATTGTTTCACTTTTGTGGGTCGCATTTCATTTTGAAACATCTATTGGGAAGATTGCTGCTTAGTTAATGGGTTTCTTCGCCTGTAATGATATTGTAAACTGGTAGCGTTCTAGGTTTTCTAGGCACCAGTCGACCCTCACTTTTTTTTGCTCCTCTGTTGAACGATGTGTTATCCAGCAACGACACACTTTTTTTACACTTAAATGTGTGTGAAGAATTGTTTGAATTGCAGTCATTCCAATGCCAAGGGATGCTTGAATTGCATTATAGGTCACCTGGCGGTCTTCTTCAATCATACGACGAACAACATCAATGTGACTTGAAGTCGTTGCTGTAATCGGACGACCTTCATGAATTTTCATCGTCAAGCAATGATCTCCCCCGTTCGAAATCTTTATACCAATTAAACACGGTTGTCCGACTTGGAGCTTCTCCCGAAAATGTATTTTGCAAAAGTTAAACCCGAACGAAGATCATGCAAAATCATGGCACGAAAATGTTCTCGCGTCACTTCCATTATAAGCCGAGCTTTAACTTTTCAAAAATTTCTCACAACTTACTGAAACGAGATATTGACTTCAAATAAGGTGCAGCTTATTTATAAACAATTGACAAATTAAACTAATCTGAAATTTGTAAATAACTATTTGCAGTGTTGCCACATTCAGAAACATACAGTGCGATCCTCGTATTTAGTCTATCGAGATAATCAATCACAAATAATGTAGATCTTTTTCAAACTACTGCAGGCTCTATCAATTGTATCAAGATAAAAAAATGCTAGAGGTAACTCTTGATCATAAGACATCGATACACTATGTTCGAAACTTCCTAGTACTTGGTACGAGTTAAACTTTATGTCTTAATACTAGTCAGGATAACCTTTTTGCTGTGTATTGTTCCAATTTTTATAACCATATTACGGAATTCTAAGTGATGAGGGAGGTTGCTTTTAGGGTATTTTTGTTATAATAATATGTGATTCGCATAATAGCTTGTCTGACGCAAAAAGGAACATGCCGCGTAGCATTTAATGGTTTAGAAATTTTAACGGTATATGTAATATATATATTGTTCAATCATTTTGTTAGGGATCTCGCTAATATTATATTAAAGATACGCCAAATCCAGATATCTTTAAAAAACAATTCAAAATTATTACTCAACAAAACTTGTTATAACATTGATAACTTTTTTATTGCATAAACGCTTTTACCGATTAACTACTCTAATTCATTTGATATTAATAATGAATTACCTATGTCACTTTGTGCTCTTGTATTTTTACGAACAGACTTTTCTAAAATTATCGTATATGCAAATATATTTTGTAATTAGGAAATCTAGTATCTTGTCCTATCTGATATCGGCTCAAATTTTAAAATTCAAATTTAAGCTATTTTAAGTAGTATTAGTTTGACGCGTATCACTTGGCTTTAGTTTTATTCGTGGTAGTTATATTTTGGTAAAAGATTCTATATTTACATCCAGTGCTTTTGTATATTGGAGTGACCTATGTATAGAAATTAATATATTGCTGAAATTGATTTAGAGCTAATTCATCACATTTCCTTCTAATAATCAATTTATCTGATTTAATCACAACACAAGCGAAGCCTTCTTTTAATGTTTTGCTTCCTATTGATTTTAATCTAATAATATAACTCGATGCGGATTAATCGTATTTTTAAAAGCAATTACCCAATTTGCCTTAACAGGATGGAATTCTGGAACTAACGCTCGTTTTAAATCATTGTATGTAATAGTATGAAAGTCAGCTTCACACATATAAAGCCGAAGTCGTTCTTTGAATATCCTACAGATAACCATATTTAAAGTACTTATTTTGACCAATTGTCCAGCACTACTCTCGTTCAACATTTTAAAATACTGTCTAGGGTTGTTTCTAGTGAATTCGGAATGCTTCAGCTAATGTTAGCTAATGTTCGGTTATGTAGTGACCACAGTGGTGTATAAAGCCATTTCAGGACGCAGTTAAAAATAAAATATAAGGTATGTATATTAAAAAACGTAACAGTTGTTAGCAGCAATAGGAAGCAGAAACTGTTTATAAAATTAAATAGAATTTATGCCTTCAATAGCTATACAAGTTTCTATATACTTTCTGTTACTTATCTTTCTATGGTGATTAAATCCTTATTCCTTAATTGTGTTGCCGTCAAAATCTAATAAGGTATTTAGTATACCGTGGTAGAAATCAAATTAGCTACCGTTATTTATTTCCTTTTTTAAGACGACTCTGTTGACTTTTCCCATGATCGCACGGTTTATTATTTAAATTTTTTCAATACAACAATTAAATATAGATTAAATTCATAGAAAGGAACAAACAAGAAGGATTTGATATCCAACGCATTTATTATTGACTGTCTTACGGAAAACGCATTTATAATTATTAAATATGGATTATCACTTGCGTTTCCGTTAAATTAAGTAAACATTGCTTTATGCTTTAAAATATAATTTAATCACTTAGAAAAAATTATTTGATTATTTACAATAGCTATTAAAAGTAACTCATAATTTATATCTTAAAATAATCGTGGTTATACTCGCAATATAGACTGGATTCTAAACAAGGACGTTTTTTGATAATTACATTAATATATATTTAAAAATGAATATTTTGTTTAAGATTTTTAAGATTCCTTGAGACGAAGTTTATACGTTTCCGTAGGTATTTTACTATAATTTTTTTATACTTCCTTGTGAATCTATTTTTCCAAAACAAGCTAATTATTATTTTCGGTAAGCAAAGGTTAAATATATTTTGTAAAGAATACTCAGTGACATGGAAATTTCAACACCAAGTAGGAGTAGGACTTTCTTAATCAAAGTTGGTAGATCTGTTGGACTGACATTAAATAATAAATAATTCGCTTTTGAGATCAAGCGGTAATGTGATAATGTCACATTTGACAGTTGTTACAATTTTTTGCTAACTTTTTCGGTCTGTTTTTCATTGTTAATTAACATTATTTTGGTTGTTGTTCTTTTATTAACGTGATGTGTTTGTTTGATCATGCGTAGAGCACGGCAACCAGGATATCACCATCAATTAAGCGAATTTGACAGAGGTCGAATTATTGGTTTGCGCGAAGATGGTTCTTCATTTGAGGAAATTACTAACGGTGTAAATATAAATCAGTCTATTGTAATCCATACGTCTCGCGCATGGTTTGCTGATGGCCAGGGGGGCTTCCAGAAGAACGAATGAGCGTCAAGATCGTCGCTTAAGACAACTGGCATTTAGAGAACGATTTTCCTCTATCCAGGTAGTTGGTGACCAAATGGTTTGGTGGAGAAGGTCGCCTTGTAACCCTTAAAATAGTTTATCTCCGAATACGAAGCTTTAAGTTAACATCATATCGTGCGCAACTTGTGCTTCCTGTCTTGGTGTCCATTAGAGGTAATATGACATCACAACGGTGTATTGCGGAGATGTTTGGAACACATCTTCTCTCATACATACAAGAGTTCGAAGGTCCATTATTCCAACCAGATAATGCACGTCTACATGTAGCAAGGTTTTCCTTGAACTTCTTTGAGCAGACCCAGGTTCATCTTTTACCCTACCCTCCAAGATTTACAGATATTTCTCCCATTGAATGTGAGTGGGACGTAATGGGTAGAAGCTTACAAAATTTGCAGTCTCCTCCTTTGGCTTTGGACGCATTGAGACATGAGGTGCAACTTTCATGAGAGACAATACACCAAGACGAGATAAACCACCTTATTCAATCAATGCCTCGGTGTGTAAATGAAAGAGCTCGTACCACATATTATTAACAACTACTATAAAATTTTGTTTAACTAATAAAGATTTTCATCCTAAATTTTGATTTATTTCTATTACATTGGTGAATATTCCTACCAAATTTCATCCCGAAATTTAAATCCCTTCTTGCTGTTGCAATTTCTATGTCACCGAGTATGTTATTTAGGAATTTCAATTAAGTTATATCTTAATGAATCGGTAATTAGCGCATGATATGCCACTAATACGAGGGCCAAACTGGACATATTGAGAATCAGAGAATCAAGAAAGCGCTGAAAGATAAGATATTCACTTTTAATATCTATATTCTTTTACCTATCAGTTGAAATGTAACTTACAGAGTTTGAAGATAAATTTAAAGTTATAGCACACGTAAAAAATGGAATTACCAAGACAATTTCGAACTATAACTTACTACGACTTCAAAAGCGAATTGAACGCTTATGAGTGCAAGGATCGGTTAGAGAACAAGCACCTTCCTTGGTTACAATCTACCCCTGGTACAACAAATTCGAACATAAAAGGACTTCTGTTCATCACCAAAAAGAGGCAGGACGGCCTTCTGTAGCTTTTGTAACAGAAAACGTTGCTGTTCTTAGAAAGGTAATTGCAGATGACAATAAAGTGACCTATGCCGTAATAGAGCATTAACTTAAGATTGGATCTTCAGTACTTGGAATAATCAAACTTACAGACTTCCAAAAAGCAGAGCGTATCCGAATTTTCGGACAAACGCTACATTTTTAAATAATGGCGGGTACCAAATGTTTTCCAAAATTATGACAGGTGATGAAACCTATATTCCTTTTTTCAATGCACCAACTCACCAACAAGGTCGTGTGTAGATTCATGAAGACAAAGCAACCTAGGAAATGCCAAAACATAAAGAGCAAAGAAAAAAGTTATGTACGCAATTTTCTTCAGAAGTACGGGCTTTGTCACCGCAATTAAGCTGGATAGGCAGAAAATAATTACACCGAAGTGGAGCGCAGAAAAATGTTTACCTTAAGTACTTTTTAGAGTTCCAGAGAATGGAATTATGCTACACCATGACCTTGCGTCGTTACATGCACACCCTAAATAGCAATTCAAGTAATTATAACAGGCATTGGAATTATATCTACTCTACCGCAGTAAATATTACCGAACTGTTACATATATCTCTATTTTAATGTGAAAATTGCCTGATTAACTTTTTTATCAGTCAAGATATCGTAAAATTTACTGTTTAGTTGCTAACTAGTTATATATGTTCAGTATACCTGCAACGTAATTAAAAAAATTCATAATTACCCTTAAAGAATATGAAATCTATGGTAAAAATGGTAAGTAGTGATAAACATCTCTAAATAATTAATTAGTACCTTGACGAAAGTTTCTTACAAGTCAATTTTCAAGTTTTGTAACATTTTTGTTACTATTGTTCACTACTACAAATTAAGTCCCTTGTTAGTTGAAACACAAGTTACCTCAAAGTATTTATTACTGGATTTATTAATTGAAAGTTACTAAAAAGTTCTAGTAATGCTTCGAATGCACTATAAAGGAAATTTCCCTTTTAATACACATTTTAACATGATGTTTAAGAATATATTGGATATTGATGTCGGAATTTAATCAAACACAGGTACAATCAATTGCAAATAGTTTTACTAATGCAAAAGTTACTCCAACATATTAAATAAAGTGCAAAGTGAACAGTTTACTATTAAATCAACGTCTGTCGAAGATAATAAAACTTGATGAAGACTATAGTAAAATTCATGTTGATAAAATTGTGGATATTCCGATGAAGAAAATAATATTTTAACAAGTCAATTGTCAAAACAACTTGCAAATTGGTGTTTAAAACATAGAGTAAGCAATAGTACGGTTGACAATTTATTGCATTTATTAAATACGTTAATAAATGAACATCATTTACTACATGACAGCCTAGTGTTATTATAAACTCCAGAAATACTAGAGATTCTTCCCATGGATAATGGTCAGTTTTAATATTAAGGTATTAAAAATGGTTTACTTTCTCTAAAATTGATGTATTGTGCATACTCTAATAGAAAAACTGGGATACTTCTTAACAAATATTTATTTGAGCACATTTTATTTGCAATAAATAAGAGGTATTTATAAAAGAGAAACATTATTAGTTATAAATATACACAGAATTCTAAGTTATTCCTAGAATGTAAATTATTTATTTTGATGTAATATATCTATAAATAATATGCCTAATCTGAGGAAAATAAATGAATGGTTTAAATCCAAAAATGGCTTAAACATTATTTGTAATAAATATTGCTGATTAATAATTAATATATAATTTCTTTTATTACAAAAAGTTCAATTTATTTATACTTAATAAACGTTTAGGTCAAAACAGCAATTCAATTTTGTTTCTAGTTAATATTGTTGATTTATAGTCCATTTATTTCTAGTAACGAAACATCTTCCTATTTCTTTTAAATAGAAAACAAGTAATATGCACCATATTGCAGTACATATGAATCGTGCACGCTATTAGGGGAGTTAGTATTATGTACACCTTATGTAGTAGTTATGTAAGTGCTACTTAACAGTCAAAAAGAATATTTTACATCCCAACAAATATTACTTTGAAGCGAAATCATTGCAGCTATAGTTACTTCATGAAAGTAAAAAGTATACAGAGAACAGAATACTAATGGTAAAAAATTGCTTTGTTTGGACACCATTGTGCTAACATTAATTCAGGTGTTTTTTCAAGAATATGTCTATATAGTAATAACCAAAGTAGTAGATTCAATTTAAATATTTTATTTCTTTGAAAGAAAATTGGTGAATATTAGTAAAGCTTCATTTGCGGCAATAAAGTCATAGTTTCGAAGTGTTCTAAATTTGTTTTTTGTGCATAAACAAATAGTTAGCTACTATAGATTTATTTAAGTCTACAAAGTTCAATATTTATTTTGAAATAATAAAATAGTAGTCAATATGAGATAAGTCCAAGAAAATATTTATTAGGGCAAACCATGTACGTTTCATATAAAATGGATAAGTAATCATTGCATCATTCCGGCATCATTTTCATTTACGCTTTCGTTGTATGTGGATGTTTCAGTACTGTGCTTAATTTGTACTATGTGTGAAAAATTTTCAAAGTATCTCCTTAAAATTTAGGCTTTTGTAACACTCATACAGAAATTTGAAGGGAAGTATTTTTTATTTCTTATAAAAGCTATGTATTTCTAGTAGCTTTGATAAACAAGCGCACGCATACTAATGGAATCGGTAACAGAATCAACGAGAACTAAAAATTCTTAACTTCACAAACAAGACAGTTTTACATTTTAGTGTTACATATTGTTTCCTTTTATTATAAAAGTAAAATACTAGTAATCCTTATTATTTTTAAATCTTGTAAAATTAGATATTAATACGTAGCTATATAAGTCCTCGAACGACTGTGGAATTTGTTTTTAATATTGCGGCATCAGCTAAGTTACGTACACATATGCATTTGCAGTGATCGGTCGCATTTGCATTAGCCCATGTGCAAATACTATAGGTATTGCAACAAAAGTTAAAAACACAAAGCAAATTAAAATCTTGACAAGAAAATAAACCTACAAAAAGTAGCTTTGTTAAAATTACATTGCGTGTTTTCATGTTTTTTTAGTTTGCTCTTTCTGTTTGAAAATTCTAAAATACATTAACAATTATGCAGATCAAAGTAATTCATAAATAATATTTCATTTTCAATGTTATACATACATAAGTACTTATGTATATGTATGTATGTATGTATATACTTGCACCGCCAACCTAATATTTTGTTCATTTGAATTTTATATTACATAAGCGATAGTTTCATATATGTATGTAAGTACACATCGGAAATTGAAAAAACTGCTTATCAAACTTTTAATGGTATTCAATTACTTATATTTACGTAGGTACATAATAAAGTAAATTATACTACCATATCAAATTTGGTGGAATCTTGTAAATGTGGTTCCTTCAAGTGCGTATTTACGTGAAACAAACGTTAAATATGTTGTACATAATAGATAATGGTTCTTGTATCTTTCAGAATACGATATTACAATTTCGGCGATTTGGCGAACCTGTTGTCTTTTTCCACATCCTTTTCATGAAATGGGAAACTCCACTTCCCTGACAGCATACAGATTACACAATTTTTTGTACCTAATTATTATAATCATTTACATATTTATTATTCATTTATGTGTATTTTAAATGCTTCATTAAATGTAATTGTCGTACGCTTTTGTAAAATGTACTAAAATAGTTATGATTATTGTAATACAATTTTGTTTATTTTATTACTTTACGTTCTGATGCTTCCAAGCTTCTTAATAAATGAATAATTTTGCAAGTGTAGTGTTTTTTTCAGTTATACAATTATTTAATTGAAATATTTTCTGATTTTTGTTAAAGTGATTTATACTTATTACACATTTATTGTAGATTACACAAAATTAATAGTGCTTGTTGGTAAAGTTCATATAGGTATTATAAACAAACAACACCTGTACGTACTATACCAACAAGCACTATTAATTTTGTGTAAAACACACTAAATATATTCCTCATGAGATAATTTATTAATTACTTGCTAAGAAGATTTGTTTGCAAGAGAAAATATTTGCTTGTGCTTAACACATTACTTTGAAAAGTAAAGGCATACTTAGTTTACCAATAATAAATCTATTGATATTACTGTTCAATGTTTCTTTATATCAAAAATACGTTAATTTGTCAGTAAAAGTTATATATTGGTGTATACCACTACGTTATTTACGGTAAAAATTTAGTTCACATTAGGAAACAAATTTTTTACAAAGATTTAAACAAAGAATTTGTTTCATGTAACTAATAGTTTGGTAGGTAGTATTCAAAACAAGCATTTGTTTGGTATATTGCGGATTTATTGATAGCAAATAAATTGTTCTCTCAGTGTACTATATATACAAAAATTATGGTAACTTGAACTAGATAGTAAATTTATGTCAACATTGCCATATTTTATCGAAATTTTTAATACCAATCAATGAGTCACGTCATTTCGTTTAAATTATTTTGTTAGTATTTTACTTATTTTTACTTCAGATGCATTATATCTACATCTTACGTGAAAATATGTTGAATATTCTCACTTCAAATACTTCAGTGGTTTATTATATAATTTTCGCAATGTTTATTTTTATAAAACATGTATTATAATTTCCCAATTACTGTAGAAGTATTCATCCATAGTTGCTATTTACTATACTCCTCGTAACCTCAGCTCTATAGAAAACAATAGCAATATAATGTTTTATAAGAGTTATTTGAGTAAGATAGGAGGGGTCAAAGTATTTACAAATTTCAGCTACAAAACTATAACATAATTAACACGTAACTCTCTAGCTAGAGAAACGTAATTACAATGGTGACAAACGAGTAATATATTAGTATGCGCTATTCCCCATTTTAGTGACGTATACGTTACAGAAACGTTTTACGGTAGTTTAAACGAATTGTTACCAAACACTTGAAGTTAATTTAGAAGTTGTTAATACATTTTAATAATTAAAAGTACTGCTTGGGACCTACGGCTCAATAGTTTATGGTCAACAGAAAGGTGAAAGTAGTAAAATATCCACCGTACTCACCAGGCCTGGCAATATGAGTTACTTTCAACATATTTAAAAATAAATTCTCAAGAAAATTACCCGTTTTTCTTATTCTCAATAAATTCAGATTGGCCCTCGTATTTTCATATAAGTGTGAATGCCTTTAGAGAAATTTATAATTGGAACCAAATTCAAACAAAAACGGCAAAATTTTTGGCTCGCACGATAAAAGACTAGTATAAATTTAAATAATATTATTGTAATCATGGTTATACAAATTGAAATAAGACAGTCACTATTTATGCAAGCGTATTGGCCACCCTCGTAAATCCATGCGACATATAGGATTTTTGAAGGGTACGAAGTAACTTTATTTGTTTACAATTTTGTAAATAATCGACCTAGTTCAAAATCAAAAACATATTTTAATACAAAAATAATGGGATTTATTATCGGAAATGTACGTGTCCAGTACTATTTCCTGGTACAACTAAAACCCTCTCTTCATTGCTGTAAACAGTAGATCTCAGTAAATGTACCAGAACACCTTTTTCAATATGTGCAACCGAATGTTTTAGTTGAAAAATTGCCAGGGGCATTTGTTTAAAACACTACCTTCTTCTAGATAACACCAAAACAAAAAACGTGAAGACCTTGCACGCGAAACGACTGGAAATTGTTTGCTGATAACGTGGCTATACAGAAAATTGTTATGTAAAGACGTAGTAAAATGCAATAAAAAATTGTAGTTGCCATGGAAACTGACGTCATTAGAATCTTATTCTTTCAGTAATCAGGTGGCGCTAAAATATTAAAGATTCTACAAAAAATAAAAAAGATACGAGCAATTCAAGTTATGTTTTAGTTTTGAAAAATTCTGTGTATCTATATAGTTGGAACCATTTATTCAGAAATTACCAGAATGAACATACTTTTCTGATACATATAGTTTATGATTAAAACATCCTGCTCGTGTTCTCATTATTGGGAATATTTTAGAATTTAAGTATCTTAACTTTACTTGGAAATATTCACTTAAACACAAGTCCCAGATATTTTCAAAATTATTTAAACCAGTCTTCTATTATTATTTTCTATAATATAAAACGGATGACCACCATTTGCCTCCTGCCACGCATGAAGATTTAATTGTCAGGTAATTTAAATTGAATTGTAAGGGGTTGACAGAAAGTAAAGTATCTCTATTACGACGATATTTTCTTAATTTTGGACGGTACTGAAAGTGAATTACTTAACCTACTTAAATGGATAAATTGTAAACACTCAAAAATTAAGTTTACCCATGAACTTGAAACCGAAAATACGATCAATTTCTTAGATGTTACTGTTCAAAAATCTGATAATAAACTTAAATGCAAAATATTTAGGAAACCTACCACGACAGGTAGTCATTCACTACAGAAGCAATCGCCCTTTTTCACAAAAACTTGCTGCCTTCATATTTTATTTTTATAGATTATTAAAAATTCCCATGGATAAAGATGATTTCAACAAGGAATTAAGTACCATTTTTCAAATAGTGTAACGTTTGTACGAAACGACAGAATAACGCGAAACGCGATCTAAAAGAATTCCTAAAATTCAAAGCATTTTCGCTATATTCATAAATACAGAAGTGTAATTAGGAACATTGAATTAAAGACTTTACAAACTCTAAGAAAGTGTCAAGTACCGTGAGCGAGTGCCTAAGCTTAGTTTAAAATTAATAGTAGAAAAATTGCTTAATTAAAAGATGCATTAGAAATGCTACAAAACAATTAAATAAGATCACGCAACCTGATGTAAATACGGTCCGCTACCGCACGAAATTACTGAAGATTGCCTTGATAATCAATCACAAGTAACCGAAATAACGATTTCCGATTATTGAAACATCAATTGATTAGTAAACAATTAATTAATGTTGCGCAATCGAGTTGGTTAAACACATGCAGCCGTTATCCGTATCACTATGATAGGAAACAAAGGAAGCAAGTGATATCAGTATTCGCAGAACGAAGAAAGCGAATACCAAATAAGTATAAATAAGACGATTTTACAAACTGAAAGTCGGTCTCTTCATAGATACTCTATACGGGACGTTGCCTAGTGCAAAGTCCGTCTAAGCTTTCCTCATCGGTAAAGCTAATTTTGTTAATAATTCTTATAACCAGGTTGACGCACCTTCCTAAGAACCGCTCACCTGTAGACCGTCCGATTGCGAATCAAAACCGTTTAGAACGTCGTATGCTAGGAGGGCGTGTCAGAAAACCGTACACTAGAACGTTACAAAGTCGTTTACAACCACGCTGCTGAGTAGCTAGCTGTGAACGACGCCGATCGCCGTCGACATCGTTGTGCATTGTGTTGTAACAATAGCGGACGTACTTTGACGCCCATCCGAGATCATTCACCGTGCACACTCGCCTGTAGTTTGTAAATGTGCCGCTGGGTTGCGATTTATAGAAACGACGCCGAGCGTCATCAACGTCGTTGTACGTTGTCTTGTAGCGATAGCGGACGCACATCGACGCCGAACCGAAGCGATTCCTCCAAGCAAGGTAGCCTGTTGTTAGTGAATGAGTGGCTAGGTCGAGGTTCACTAACGGCGCTATTTTAACAAAGACGGTCGGCGTCTATCGAGTGGAATCCTTGGTCACAGGTACACGTCGGGCTCTCGTCCCCGTCCGCTCCAGTAACAACTACGCCGAGAGTGCTGCATGGAAGCGACACCCGTCCGTGTAGACCGCAAAAGGTATAGCGATCTCGTGTATTCTTATATGAGTATCAGGAGAACAGAAAGTGAACGAATCTGGGAATTTGTGCCGACTAGCAACTTCAAAGCCCCGAGTAAATTCACGACACGCTCGTCTCGACCCTCATATGAATTGCGGTACAATTAATAAACGCGATCGTTCATATTTGTTTTATTTGATACCTTAGTATTTTGAATTTATAACGTAGAATGATTTTAATTTTGAGTCGAGAGATATTTGAATTATTTTATTGTTAATGAATGTTAACTGGTTTATTTGATTACACTGTTAGAATTACTTATCTATTTTGTCAATAAATCAGTATCACAACTAATCTTTTCAATTCCGCCGATGGCCGAATTGGACAGTAATTATAAGTTCGTTTCGAGACCGAAGTTCGAGTAACGTCATTTAGTATAAACGACGTCCACCACAACAAATCCATTTCAACGTTACTTCGACCACCCGAATCATCGAAGCAGGGTCACAAACTACATGAAGAACCACCCTTCACGACTAAGAGATACTACCGGGTAGAACGCAAGTTCTTTACTCCCCTCGCACCTTTCAGTAAGGACCGAAACGTTGCAATAGCTAATAGTAATGGTTATCCCAACAATATAATTAATTATCTCTACCGACAAATGACACATCAACTCAGTCTTCCCACTTCTTTGTTACCGTGCTTTGGAACTTTTACCCTAAAATTAACCAACATATTACATAAATATAAATTTAAAGTATCTTTCAAATCATCAAATATTCAAAAAAAAATGACTAATAATAAGGACCCTATTAACAAACTTGACAAATCTGGTGTATACAAATCAAATTGTGGTACTAGTAACGCGGTCTACATAGGACAAACAGCAATGAATTTTATAATACGCCTTTCTGAACATAAAAGAAACATCTCCAACAATAAAGTTCAAAACTCGGCATGTGCTCAACATATTGTATCAACTAAACACAAGTTTATTCCAGAAGATAACTTTGAGATCTTACATCTGGCACTAAAAAGCCATTCTTTAAATCTCCTAGAATTTTATGAAATTTATAGACACAATAACTCCAACAATTATAAATGTGTAAATGACATCACAGACTTTTATTATGAATTCAATTCATTTCACCAAAGATTGCACCTCTTGAACTGGTTTGACCCCTTCTGAGTTTTATGTTATTTCTTAGAATTGAATTTCCTCTTCAATCTCCTTTATATTGATATTTTGTAACCTTTCCAATTTAGTAATCTATTTAATTTGGTTATTTTGTTGCCCTCTAATTTAATTTAAACATTATTAAACATTTATACAACTTATTTTTTCGAATGTACCTTGTACTCAGCCTTCACAAACATTAGAAATTTTTTATAAATTTTAAATTATTAATTTTAATGTTTTAATTGTTTTATTCTAATTAATAGTTTAGACCAAAAATTTTTTCTAATTATTGATTTTAACATGTATATATTTGTCATAAAAACAAAATAAAATATTTGTTTTTTAAATTATTTAATATAATTATAGATATACTAGAATGCATTTTTATATTTCCTCGTGAATGCTTAAATGTGATAAAAGATTTATACTACAATAATACGTATTAACGAACAAGTTTCATATACTCTTGGATACTGCACATCCTGTTAAATTTTTTATATTTTTACATTTTACTTAACTTGTTAATTATTATTATTTTAACAAGATATCAATACTGTTTGTATTTATTTAATTTCCTATTTTTACAATTAGCTGGTAAGTTGTTTAAAAATGTGTTTTTCTACTGTTATATTTACCTTACTCCTTCTTTTTTCAGGAATTTTTTTTTATAATTTTACTTAAAAATGCCTTAACCGGCGAAACATATGTTGTAGTTACTTTACCAAATAAATAAATTAATTTCTGTGGATAAGATTTTGTGTAAATTTTTTTTAAACTATTACTATATTTACTTCGTTAGTTCACTGTGGGAATATGGACTATTATATCAAATTTAACTCTATTCCTATTACTTTAATAGATAAATAAAGCCGTCATATAAATAATAAAAAATTAATCCTAGTAATTCCCCAGCTAACCGGCTATGAAAATAGCATACGGTTAGTTTCTGGCACTTTGTTCGATAAACATGAAGCGTGTAGTACATAAAACGTTTACAAAAGGAGTTACTCTGTTTTATAGAAATCAAGTTAGTTTGATAAAAAACTAGTGCATAAACATTTTTTAAAAAAAGAAAAACGGTGAGATATGATTAATAAGATATTAAAAAGGTTTGAAGAAATAGGAGAAATAAGGTATAAGAAAATACCAGGTCGATAAGCCAATACATCCTCGTTGTTAAATCAGAGTAGACTCAAACGGTGTTTTAAAAATAAACCAACTCTAAGTGATATTAGCAAATCTGCACCACTTAGTGATATTGAAGTACATAAAAGCTGACACCGAAATATAAAAATGATCAAGAAAGTTGAAATAAAAGCGAATTAAGAAAAATTTATAAAAAATGCGCTAAAAAAACCTTAATCATCGACGATGAGACATACATTGCATCAGACCCAAACGATATTTCTGGTAAAGAAATATTATCACTGCCATGATCCTCAACAGTTAAAATATGAAGAAAAATAAAGTTAAAAACTAAACTTTTTAAAAATAATATGGCCTGACATGCTATGGAGGCTTACAGGAATGTGTCTGATCCATATATTTCAAAGGGATGTATTAATGGAGATATTTATTTGCGTGAATATATTATGGCACGATTAGTAGCTTTATTAAAAGACATTACAATAGAGGCGATGTTTTGTTTTGACTAGATATTGCTACGCCGTACTAGGGGACCAAAGTTAGCTACCACCTGAGACATGAAAATATCCAGTTTACCGAAAAAATGACAACGCTTGAAATGTACCTCAACCGCGCGGAATCGAAAAGTTTTGACCATTGTGTAAGAAAAGATACGCATCTCGTAAATTTGCATCCAAAAATGGACGAAAATTTAGATAAGAAGGAGCTAACATTATTAAAAATGTAGCAAAAGAAAGTGGAAAATCGATAATGTACCGCGCTTGGGAAATAATTATTAAAGCAGGGTATAAAAATATACAAGAAGCAATAAATTAATATAAGATTTTACATTGCTTATTTTGTAATATTATACTATTCTGTACAATTTTAGACTTTGTTATAATAACAAGAATCAAATTTGAAAGTGATGTTTTATTTCCGGAGCAATGCCTTAGTTATACGAACTCATACAAATCTTCAGCGCCATATTCGCCATATGCAGTGAATTTCTAACGGAACTTACAATTTCAATGCCTACCAATTCAATACAACAACACTTTTACCAACTTCCAGTTTAGACACATAAAAAAGTCGAATCGTTAAGGAGATTCATGCCGTTTCCAATTTAATCTCTTAACAAGTAACCAGCACTGGCTTAAGAAATTTTACACATATGAAGGGCATAAAAACTTTCATCTTGAGTAGTTCCTTGCACTGGTACTAATTCATTGTTTGGACCTATTTATCACCTGTTTCCTTGTTTTTTGGTAGATTTCAATAAGGTGCAGGTGCTTCAACATTGCACTTTAGTTATAAACTGGAAATTATATCCGATTTCTAAAATAGAATAATAATAGGTTATAATTACATATAAGTTTAACAAAACTTACGCATATAAAATTATGCATACAGTCTTAACATAACACAAAAATAAATCACTTACAACGCCTTCGCAACCATAATATAATAAAGAACAAATAATTGCTTAGATACGAGGGTTGCCTTTTAAGTAGTTACAAAAACTGGGAAAGAAAACAATTTTTTTGGAACAAACTGTTTTATTGTTTTTCAAAATATTCACCTTTAAGT
>JAHWXV010187054.1:0-12437 GCA_024586415.1 Phrixothrix hirtus
CACCAAGCTTTCGACTCTTTATTTATAGTCTTCATCGGGGTACTGGAATATAATACAACTAAAACTAAGAATAATAGTACAATAAAATTACTTACATGACTTCAAAGTTTAAAATTATTTATATAATGTTAAAAATTTTAAACTTTGATGTCATGTAAGTAATTTTATTGTACTATTATTCTTATTTTTAGTTGTATTATATTCCAGTACCCTGATGAAGACTATAGATAAAGAGTCGAAAGCTTGGTGAATGAATAGATAGTTTATAATTTCTAGCCTAGAATCTCCTGAACCCTTTACAATTATATATATATAAGCGAATAAATAGTAAAACCTAATTGGTGAATTACCAGTACCGTTTTTATGTCAAGGTTACAGATGTAAATTCTTAAATTTTGCAAAGCCATTATTAACAATATTTATCAATATTCAAAAATCCCAGTTCAGGTTTTGTAAAACATAGGGGCTTTTCCTTGAAAAAAGAATACATCAGCATTCCAATGAGAACATGTACGATTCTAAAACTAAATGTTAACCACCGATCCCCCTTTCTGCGTAAGTTCAAGGAGAAACTTCTTTTAACGGCAATTCAGAGCTAACTACCGTGAAGTCAGTGTGTGTTTCCGTTCTTCGTGGGTGCAAGTGCACTTTATAGGGCCAATGCCCTGGTTCGTGAAAGTTCATAAATGAAGAGTTATCCCGCTTAACGTTTTTTTATCGAAATACTGAATTCGCGGGAATTCATTATTCAACGCCTATCGGCGAATTTTAGGAGATCCGTTCATTTTACAACCATGTTGAGAACAAGGTCGTGAAGTACGCTACAGGTACAATATAATTGGGAACCGAGGCCTTGATGCCACCGCGCTACCGTCGCATTCGGGACCGTCAGACTTCCGTCTCCACGCAAGTAAAGTTTTACTATAAATTTACAGTCAAGTAGTGATTCAACAAAACTCTCCTTTTATTTGCTATTTGAGTACGACTGGACAATTAGTTCGATCATATCATAAGTCAAAGACAAATAGAATAACAGATAGTAATAACAAAGTTGATGCTAGCTTTTATTACCCATTTTTAATTGTTTATTGAAATATGGAAGGTCGATTCTATTGTCTAGGCTAGTATTACTTGTAAATTATGCAAAACACAACCTAGTTGTAGAGTATAAATTGTTTACTGTAATTTCTTCCTTTTTTTGTAAAATAAGAGCAATGTATTTCTTATAAATGTACACATTCACTTTTCTTGATCATCAATATAATTAATATTCAATGTACAATATCATTTATTTGTAATTATAGACACCTATAAATTTATTAACAGGTACTTTCTTTCAGGGAACTAGTGTAAGTTAAGTAAGTAACATATTATCACGTATTTGTGTAAGTGAATTAATAGAAATATTAGTTAAGTGGCGTACACTAAGTCAGTAATTAACTAATGAGCATGCCGTGACAAAATGCTATCCTTTCGGTTTGAAATAAGACTCCTTACCGTTTCACTTCTCTAAGAACCAATAGGATATTTACGTAAAGTGGTGCCCAATACTTAGGGCTCTTTCGCGACTTTTGACTCTCGCAAGCCGTACCTGAATTTTAGCCTATTTATTTCCATCGAAGTCATCGGACCCTCCTTTCTTCATTGCTGCTAGCTGTAGGCTAATCCAGGACAATCGGCATTTTAGACAACCTTTTAGGGCGTAAAGCATCTTTCGTTTCGTTATAAAACATGTATGCATTCTAACAAAACATGTGAAATGTTACGCTCAAAAAAGTTCACTTGTTTGAAAAAATTAAAGCCAGGTGCTATCCTAGCTATTGTTTAATGCTATAGACAGGTACCTTACTTACAAGAGAAACTACATGAAGTATCTTCTGCCAATTTTGATAAAATTTCAGATGTAGATTCTATGTGTGAAAATAAGAGACACGTGTTTTTTAAATTCTTATATCCTGTGCAAAATTTCCATCTTTTTTGGGTATCTAGGATGTTTCCAATTGGAACTCGCAAATTCACCACAACGAAACCTTAAAATCGTATTTTGAATATTTTATGCATCTCATTACTTTTCCCAAAAGTGCATAAATAGTTTCAGTGGCTTCGGATGCATTTTTTAAAATGACATTCGAAAAGTGTGCATTCTTGAATAAGATGTTTTACAGATGACATCGTATTGAGTATTATTTTGTAAGATTATTCTGGCTGTTTGGTGAAAGTGAATAGTGTTTTAAGATGTTAAAGTTGACATATTAAATGTCAAAATGGTGTTTGCTTTAATTTAAAGCCGTTGAATTAAATTAAATGATATGAATAGCTAAGTATAATATTTTGATTTAGCTATAAAATTTTAAGCTTTTCTATGGAAATTCAATCCCTGAACATTAACTAATCTCAGAAAAGTATACATTAGCGGTAACTGTTGTTAAACGTTGATTTTGAAAGCTTAAGGGTAAAGATAAAAAAACTAGTAGACCAATTTGATTTTTTGACACAAGCTTTTTACTACTGTAACGTTTCCCGCGAAACGTAATTATAATGCAAAACATGATTTAAGGGAATTCCAAGAATTCTACGCGTTTTCGCTATATTAGTGATTCCGGAAGTGCAATTATTAAGACTGAATTAAAGACAGAACAAACTTTAAGAAAGTGTTAAATGCCGTGCGCCAATGTATAATTTTAGTTTAAATTGCAAATAGAAAGATTGTTTAATTAAAAGCTGTTAGTTGTAAGTTAATTAATAAGGATTGCATAAATCACCACTTACCGTCCGTAATTAATCAAAATTGTTTTGATAATTAATAATAATTGACATAAGCAACAATCTCAGATGATTTAAATATTAATTAATTAGTAAAAACTAATTAAAATCTATTGCAAAATATTGCGTCACTGTATGCAAACGAGTTGGTTAAAGCACATGTACTTGTTATCTGCATTGATAAGATAGCAGACAAAGAAAACCGTCCGAATCCATATTCGCTGAATAAAGAATGCAAGTATAAATTTATGTATAAATAAGACGCTTTGACGAGTTGCAAATCAATCTTCGTATGAGACTCTATTCGGAACACTACCTAGTGCATAAACCGTAAAAGCTTTTCTGTAAAGTCGAGCTATTTTGTTATTATATTTTACAGCGATCCTGACACAACGTCTTCTGGACCCGCTAAGCCTGTTAAAATCCTGAATACCGTTCATATTAACAAACCGTTAGTAAGCGCCGCATGCTAGAAATCTACATATACAAATTATAGAACGTCGCTTTAATTTTTGTTGTTCTGTAACAAAGATAGACCGAGTATAGAACATTATAAACTCGGGGATCCTCGTAACTGAGTATTCCTAGCGTTACCGCCGCCGAATCTGCAACAAAATTGCATTTGGGTCGATCACAAACAAGTTGCTCCGTAACTATTTGTGGACGACCCATGCGTCCGTCCGTCCTTCATATAAAACATTCCGTCATTTGCAGATGAGTTGCTATGTATCGGTCTGCAAGCGACGCTAACCGTAGAGATGCTCAGCGATACTGAGTGGCAACGAAGGCCGCAAGTACACGCTAACACCTTGCGTCAGACATCCTTCCCCTGTATAATTTACGTACACTGCGATCTCCAAGAGTTACGCGCCCGTGCTCAGATCTCCAACGCATACTTCCGACTCTTGTATTCAGACATGCCAGGAACGCAGACTTAATCGTGGTAGGACACTCTGCGCCCGCCACTGGCTCCAACGTCACGACAATTTCAAATACTAGTGGCCGTATAAACCTCATACAATTCTTGACTTTCTATACATACGTGAATAATTGTAAATAATTTATTTTTTCTACTCGCTAATATTGAAGTATGTCATTTACACATCGATTGCAGTGGTTGAAATTCCATTTCAGTAGCTAGTGTGGTTGGAATTTACGATAATCATTTGTTACAAATACACGAAATACAAAATAGCATGCCATAATGTACTTCTATATAACAGTCAACTTTACCTTAAGACATAATTGAACTGTCAATGCGTAATTCGTACATGGTGCGCATTTTACACAATAAATTTCTATTTCCAATTTATTTTAAGATATCGTAGAAAAAATAGTATATACAACGCATGGAAGAAGGCATTTCAACTGCTCAAAGATTTTTTCACTCGCTCGATAGCTTCGTCATCTCGCTCGTGAAGAAAAACTATCCCCCAGTTAAAATTCAACTTCTTCCACTTCTTGCATATATACTATTTGTCTGCTGTCAGAAAGCTATGTTTATTTTATTTTCCATTATTGAACTATCACAATTTTGATTTCATTTATGTTCCAATTTCTGTTACCTTTCTTTTTAATACCGCCGAAGAACCGAAACGATCATTAATTAAATATTGCCGATGTTCGTTTCATGACCGAAGTCCGAACGATGTCCCCCGTTAAATAATTATTTTATAGGTATACTGACCGCAAAAGCAGACGAAGTGCGTTCCGCCAAAGTTACTGAGAACATCATCAAGACCCGGCCCCGCACAACTGAGCTATCACCGAGTAGAATGTAAACTCTTTATATTTCCCGTGTACCTTTCCAAATTGAAACGTTACACCACATTTTTATGGCGTGGGATTAATAAAGGGTAAAGCGGCTTCTAAAGCGTCTCTACTATTAAACGACGACTTTTCTAAGAGCAACGCGAAGGGAAACTTATTGCGTTACTTTGTAGGAAATTGCAGAAGTGTCGTCGAGTACGCAAAGCACCTTTACAAATTGTCATACCTTTAGCTGAATTTAAAAATTGCTAATACTTTGTTATTCAGTTTCCTAAAATATTATTTCTAAATATAATAAATGTAACCTAAAATATTAAGAAAGTACTTAGTTCTACCAAATGTAAACTATAGAAATGTAGTTTATGTTACTTGGGGTAGCAAAGGCCAAATAAGAACATGTTCAATCGCAAATACTAATAAACCAACCCAACAAGAACGTTTCCAAAATAACGTAATTTGGTAATGTTCAATAGATCACGATTATCAGATTATACGGAATTTACCCCACTTTTAGGGTTATAGTAGGTTGAGTCTTAGTTCAAAAACTATTACACATATGGCATTCAATAGGTAATCTATGGGGGACTTTGTAACAAGTCAACTATTACAGAATCCCCACAGCTTTCAGACGACAGCAAGAATTACAGAATTCCCACAGTTATCAACCGCGAGTAAAGTTACAGAATCCCCATAGTTTTCAGACGAGCTTAAATGTTACAGAATCCTGATAGCTCTTAGACGACACTAACTGTTACAAAATCTCTATAGCTTTCAGCCCTCTGTTTTTAAAATTTCAAATGTTACAGAATCCCCATAGTTTTCAGATGGATAAAAACCTATGTATAAAAACTCTGTATACTTTTTGGCGGTTGTAAGTTTAAGGTGATAAGTTAACGGCTTTTTGTCATTAAAAACAGGTCTGGTTCATATAGATAATGTCTTTTATGTAAAAAGGGCTAGGAACTTGGGAGTGGCGCATTTATCGCTACGTAAATGAATGGCTAGTTAAAATTTAATGCTTTTAAATGTTACAAAATCCCCATAGTTTTCAGACGCTGTGTACTTTTTGGCGGTTTTAAGTTTAGGCTTTTTGGCATAAAAACAATTTGGCTTTTTTAAGATGACGGCTTTTATATAAAAAAGGGACCGAAACATGGGGGTGGTGCGTTTCTCGGCAAGTAAATGAATGACTAGTTAAAATTTATGGCCGGGCGAGTTGATTTATGACGATTCTGCGTGTAAACATAAAACAAATATATATTTGAAATTGTAAGGTGGTCAGTTGTAGAAAAATTCTAATTTGTTAAAGTTATTTGGAGTTTCAAGATTTAATTGCAAAAATAAGATTCAATACCTGGTGGATATCAAAACAAACAGATATTTGAAATGTCCGCTGCCAGTTTTAGAAATGTCTAAAACAAATAGATATTTTAAAATGATGAATGGCCAGTTATAGAAAAATTTGAATTTTCTTGTGTATACGTAGGCGTTTAAATGATCTAGTGCGCGAAGAAAATGGGCGGGATGCAAAGTAGACTGCGGGGTATTGCTTCATTAAAGAGTTAGAACACAAGCAGGGTTGTTGTTTGCGAATCAGTGTTAGAGCAAAAACTTATAAAAATAAAAATCGTAAATTTAAAAATTATAAACTTGATTACAATTTCAAAAGTTTTATGAAATGGAATCTGGTGCTAAGGATAGAAAAATATCTGAAAACCACCGCCCGAGTTCGCCCATTCAACTCACCGATGATGAGATGAACCAGTTTGATATAATTCACCGCAGATTAATGAAAATGAATACCAATGCTGCTATAAAACGTCTAATTAATTCAAACTGTTATGTTTTATTCGGTGGCGAGCGCGATAGTTGTGTTATTATGCATCAAAAATTTATCGAAATTAGACTTTGTGTGTTTTGCGACTTAGATTCGGCATTGAGTTTTTGTTGCGTTGGCTGTTGTCACAAATCGATTATTGTAATTTCGAGGAACGAGTTTCAAATGCTCCTTAGTCATGAAATGCACATAGGCGGTATGTTAAACAAACAATTTGCGACAATGGGCGATCTTAACTGGGAAAATATTTCTATTCAGTGCTACACGATTAACTTGGACGGTATTACGTGTTTATTTGTAGGAGTGAATGGAATAAAAGTCACTAAAGTGCTTAATTGCGGCAATTCGGGCGTTAAACAATTGGGGGTGCGTTAACCGTTGAAGAATACAGAGAATTGTTCGAATTGAAACCTCTAATAAGATACGAACTTAAAAGTGCTCGGGAAAGTGTAGTTGCTTTCGTACACCCAAACATATTTAATAAATTCTTTTGTTTCGCGTAACTAGACTGAGGTTATCGATTACAATTCCGGATCAAGTCAAATATCACCACCTGTTAATAAATTAAACTCTTCAGAGCACCAGTTTCTAAAATTCACCAGTGAATTTATCGAGTAGAGCGATTCTACGCCGCAAAATGTAACGTTATTAGAATTTATCAGCTTTCACAGCAACTACTACTTTAAAATTCTTAATGACAATATATATTTGTAACGATGTGTAAATTAGATTTTAGAATGTAAAAATGTATAATAAAATAAAATGTTTCAGAATATAAAAATAAAATGATTGATAACTTATTAGTATGTAGAAACCTTAAAATAAAAATTGTTAGTATGTAGCGAAAGTAACCTTATGTTTATGTATGTAACTTTTAAACTTTCATCTTACACCTTCAATCTTTAAAAATGAAAGATAAAAGATTAATCTGTAATGATTAACGTTTCGGAGGGCGCGCGTGCGACTTTCAACGTGTTACAACTGGTTGCCTCGCGCAGCAAATGACGTTGACCTCACGCGTACGTGCGTATAAAATGAGTCGTGGTGTTTGTACACGAGACAAAAAAAGAGTTAACATAAAGGTTGTTCGATTTGACGAGACTCAAAATAAAATTTCTAAGATGATTGCGTGGAATTTCGCGGTTAGAGAAGCGAGAACTCACTACTGTTGGCGAATTATGGTCGTAGGCGGAATGCGATTCCGCAATAGAATAAGCCGCGTTGAAGGTGCAGTATCTCGCTTGTTAGAGAAAACGTTTCGTGGACGAGTTTACGACGAGATCTTGTTCAAGTATCTCGCGATTGTATCCTTGATTACGTATGTGTGGGTGTCCGGTTTCAAATCCTATAAATTGTTGCGTTTATATGCGCAGTAACAGTTTTTATTTAATTAATGTAAAGAAAGTTTTGAAATGAAATTACAAAAATTATTGGTTACTAAATTTTCCTGTAAATGTTTTTGAGTTGTACATACTATTTTACAATTCTGTTAAATAAAAATGCGATTGAGCAGTACATGTAATGGCAAATGTGTGATAAGGGAAGCGCAGTCGAGAGGAATTTGGTAAAGACGGCCAACAAAGCCGTCTTCTGATATTTTTGCTAAAGTAGTTTGGTTGCAAGTTATTTTGCAATTACCAATTTTCTTGTGCGATTAAACAACTTAATTTTTGGCGAAAGTGTCAACTTTAATTGCAAACGTGTGACTTTAAGTTCTTAAAAAGATGGCTTTCTGAAAGTGCCACACGAATGCGAGAAGATTCGTTCCGATTTAATTTCTAGATTAATTCTAATAATCTTTTTTATTTTTTGGTGTAGTTCGCCCTAAAATGATATGTCCTTTTTTTAAGGCAATAGTCAGTTTAATTTAATCATTAGTTTTGGAAGATGCAAATTTTTGGACAATTTTGTGTAATATTTCAGAACCGCAATTTTAAATTCATAATTACATCCACAGTAAATTAAGCAACAACTTTCATGTTTTCACAAAGTTTAAATGGTAAATTCTGCCTAGCTGATGATTAAATTCAGGGACGGCGATAACGCTTATCTACTGTGAGGAAATTACATTTCCGCCAGTTTTTCAAGCCATGAGGTATCTCGAACCTCTCTAGGCGGGCAATTGCGTACTGTAGGCTAATACCGCTGCTGATGCTGCAAGACATGCCGAAGTCTTCATCCCGTAAATGAATCCTGTCTTCGATAAATTTCTGGTTTCCTATAAATGAAGTTCTACATTTATAAAACTTTGACTTATTTTGTGCAAATCATCAGTTTTACACGCCAAGCTGATAAGGAATCATCTGTTTAAAACGACGTGTTCGCGCTCAACTTTTATTAATCTCACTCACCAATCCCGAATTCTCACCTTATCGTCAGAGCTAGCAAAAATACTTGGGTTCACCAGTAAATAACAACCTTTCCTGGAAGTGTGCACTTTTTATGTAACAAAATAACGCAATTAATTAAATTCGAGGTCGTAATGATTTCCAATGCAACACGGGGAAGATTTTTAAGGTGTAAAAAAACTACAAGCAGTCGTGGTGTGGTCAACAGTATAATTAAGTTGGCTATTGAATTATATGTTCCCGGATATAGTTATTGCGGTCCAGGCACGAAGCTTGAAGCTAGATTAAGGTGTTTAAAGATTACGACATTGCATACAAAGATAGCAATGATTTAAACGATCGTCACCGTGAAGACTTTGGGCTACAAGAGAAGGCTTGGGATATAGTGAACTCTGAAGACGCTTCTTTAGGTGAAAGAGTAGCCGCAATCTCCGTATCTGGAGCTATTAAAGTGAAACGTAGATTAGATATGTGTGTGAGAAGGCGTAGCCGATGACATATATGGGGTCAATGTAAGAAACTCATAACTAAGAAACGCAGCGGCGTCACTTTAACTTCTACTAAGAAAACAAAGCCTCGAGGACGAATAGTTAAATTTAAACCTAATCTCCTTAACAACATAAGAGTTGCGATTAAACGACGAGGTCCACGTAAAGGTAGAGGCGTTGGAAGTTTAGTTAAAATGGCTCTAAATATCGCTTGAGCCGTAAATAAAGAGGTCGGAGGAAGACAAAGAGTGCAGACCTCTTCGGTTGTACCGCTATCTAAAACGGGTAGAATAATACTGCTAATTCCCTTATTCGCGGGGATTTTGGTACTCGGAGTGTTAAGCAGTAGAGCTGCGGGGATTGCAAAAGCGGGCAACGATTTGAAGGATACGAAAAAGCTTCAAGAGGAAACCCATAGACATAGTAAAATGATAGAAGCTACCGCTATGGGAAAGAACGCGTCCAGACTTTATCCGAAGCCATACAAATCAGGTGGCGCTTTCTACCTACGGCTTTATGAGCGTTCAAAAAGCTGGTAAAATTACCTCGTCGCGCTTTAACTGACGTAGACTTGCGAAAATATGCCTCGAATCTTACAGGTGTCTTCATGCGCGACGATCTACCTAAAGAACTACACAGAAACGAGTCTGAGATTGTAAATTTGGAGGGTAAAGACGATGCGGGTAGCCACTGGGTTTGTTATATCAAACGAGAATTTAAAATGTTTTTGAAATCTAAAGCCGCTTAAGGAGCTTATGAAGTAGCTTACGCGTTGTAACGTCTACTACAATTACAAAAGAGAACAGAACTTTAACACTTACACGTACGGTCATCTTTGTTTAACTTTTTATATAATGACACGAAAATTGATGTGAAATTGTAAGAAAAACTCAAGCCGGCTTCGTGAAAATATCAACTATGTTTATTCTCGAAGGTTTTGGAAAAGTGAACAATAATGATATATATCCGCCGGTCGAATTGGACCCGTAACGAAAATATACTTTGGTGTTGATTAGCTTCTAGGGATGTAATTCGATTCGCAACATCAGTAAAGAAAACGATTACGTGCCCTATAGACATCCTAAATGGTTGGCGGGTAGGAAGACCGAAACGATTTAGATTAGGCACAGATCTTACGAAATTAGTGAAATAAGCGATTAATTACAAAAAGAGTTTATAAAACGATATTCTACTTTACCCGGTGAAGTCGGTGAAGGTAACAACAAAGATTATAATAAAGCCATTTTTTACTTGTTCCCGAATAACAGCACGCTACAATATATAGTGAATTATCAATCTTCGCTCTTCTCTTAAAACGATATTGATAACCGTATTTTCTGTCTTACAATAATTCATAATCCTGCCCAGCGTGATGCGCTTCGTTTATCAATTTATTTATAGTGCAATATTGCGCAATTAAAATTAATGGCTTTACGTTAATTAAAATGGTCTTAGATTGTTTCTATACTGATTTCACATCTTAGAAATAATCTACATTTAATTCGAGCGGTTTATCAACGGTTTAAATCTTGCGTTTGATTGCACCATATTTGTTATTCTTCACTATTTTTTTTACAATTCTTCTTTATTCAAGTAGATTAACAATAATTCAAAATGAATAAATTTAAGATTACTTACTCCCGTTTGGTTTGAAAGCACACTTACAGTCTTTATTGTCTTTACACATGTAGCCGGAATTTTATTAGAAAATCGATAACACGCGCGATTTGTTGAAAATTGGTTTTCGCGTGTCACTTTCACTTAACCTTTTCCCTTGGAAAATTTACAAATTTACAAAATTCACAAATTGTATTTTAATTCATAATGGATGTGGAATTGTATAGCTTATTTAGATGTAATTACTGTCATCTCATTTTGAGAGCCTATATTTCCAAATCTAAATTTTGATGAATCGTATTGTATTTGAATGAAAATTTGTTTCTACGTAAGCATAGGGTAAACTGTGTTTAAAGAACCTGATTCTTTAATCATATTTTAAGAACACATTAATTAAACAATTAGTTATTAAAAAAGTATAAATCCGGGAAAAACAATACCTACGTATACTATAATATTATCTAATTTTCCTCAATAAATGTTTCGATAACGGAGCCCCAAGAAATCAATTCTTTTATCTCCAACGAAGCTGTTTGCCATTTATAGTATCGATTTTGTCGCCGGTACGTGCGTGCCGGCTTCCCCTTGTGGGAAGAGTGTGTTTGCATAGACCTTACTTGTTGAGTATTGCAAGAATTGCTGGCAGGCATAGCATGATCTTCGCTATGCCCTCGGAGATAGTTACACACTCCTTTGGGGCGTCAACAAGGAGGCTGCCGCGTACAGCTGCGGCGGAGTATGACACGCCCCTTCTTGAAGTCGGTGCTGCAGGTGCCATTGATGCTGGAGGAGTTCGGGGGCGGTTTGGACTATGTAACTGGCTGTGTGCCCGCCGCCGTAGTTTGCACACTTGGCAGGTTCTTCTCTCGCCTTTGCGCCTTTTGCGGTGTTGTGATCGGCACCGCAGTTGACACATCTCGGTGTCGCGCTGCACCGCCATTGTGTGTACCCAAACTTTTGGCACTTGTGGCACTAGATAGGATTTTTGGATCTCCTCAGCGTTTCCACGGTAACTTGCAGGCATAGCACTGTCTTTATCTAGAAAATTTCTTTGCCAGCTGGAGATTTCTCCACCTCCAGGTGGTTTAGCGGCATTGGAGTCTTATCAGGCCCCTGTGCATCCTCCATACCGTCAGTACGAGGATGCCTTGTCGTCTGAGGTTGTCTCTGATTACCTCGTTGGAGATCTCTTGCGAGAGGCCACGGATGACCACCTGCATGGGCTTCTCTCTGTTGAAAAGGTGTGTGTGGAAGGGTATCTCCCTTCCCTTGAGGTAATCGACGACCTTCGTGTGATCTTCTTCGACCTGGAGGTGGATTTTAATCCCTATCGCCGTGTTTTTTGCCTCTGCAACTTTAATTTCCAGGTGGCGGAGGTCTTCGCTCACCTAGATCCAGCGGGCCTTATCGTGTATGACTATCGGCGGAATGTTACTCTTCTTTGGAGTTGTGGTCACTTCGATTTCTTCCACTATTGCTTCGAACCTATTTGATGTGGGAAGTTCAGGGGTCGTATTGCGTTACTTTTTTTACTAAAAGTTACTTTTGTAATGAAAAATCCATAAAAGTTACTTTTTTAAGCCAAAAGTTACTTTTGTTACTTTTTTAAAAAAT
>JAHWXV010187075.1:0-19983 GCA_024586415.1 Phrixothrix hirtus
CCCCCCCCCCCCCCCCCCCGGAGAGACGTCCAAGGCCAAAAACTGCAGGAGCGTCGGGATATGTCCGCAGGATTGAACAACAGCACCTCGCGCTTCGTGGTAGGCGGGGCAATATACTAGGCGATGCTCTGGATCGCCAATGTGGCACTGGTAGCGTACACAGTTCATTACAAGGGCCCTTCCAACTCGGTGCATGTGAACTTGGAATGCACCATGCCCCATCGTAAACTGGGTTCGCATAAATCCGGGTATGTATTGCGGACTCATACTCACTTCCCGAAACAACTTGTATGTGAATCTAACTTTTTCAGAGGTGTTCCACGAGAACTGCTACTGATCCTCGGTGATGATGTTCAGGTATTCCTGTATGTGTTTGTTGGAGGGGAAATCAGCAATATTAATGCTCTCGTCAGCAAAATTGAAGTCCCGCCCTCGCTTGACTTGCTTCAGGCACATTCTCCGTTCAATGGCCAGATCCACCGGAGAGAATCCCGCCAGGACATCCACAGCATCCGCAGATACATATCAGTACGCCCGAGTCGCAAACCTGGAACCCACTGCCTGCATCGACCTCAGATTTTGATTTATGTTATAGTTCCGCAACTTGATACCCCAAATTTCGGAAGCATACATAACGATGCGAAGGATCGCTGCATTGTAGATTATGGAGGCCGATCTCGTCGCCTCAACTCCCCAAGAGACCCTCGCTGAACTTACAAATCTGCAAAGGATCATCCGGGCCCAATCCGTCACAAACCGGACGTGCTGCTCAAATTCAGCTTATGATGAATAAGTAGGCCAGGATATCTGTAGCTATTAATAATTTTTAGTTTTTTGCCATCAATACGAAAATTCAAATCCCGGCGATACGTTCTACGTCTAGATTTGTAGACGAGGAATTTTGTCTTAGTAGCAGAAATCTTTAGTTCATATTTATCAGCCCATCTCTGAAGGAGGTACAGAAGGCCGCATCGTATATCTGAGGCCACCACCAAGGCCAAGTCATCCGTATACGCCTGCAGGGATGCTCCCTTCGGAAATGCTTCATCAAGCAAGTTATCCAAGAGCAGGTTCCAAAGTGTAGGACCCAAGACCGAGCCGGAGGGCAGTCCTTGGTCAGCAGCTTCCGCAGAGGTCAAGAACATATGTGGTAAGTAACCTGCCTGCCGGTGAGATAACTTTTGATCAGAGTTTGTGTATTATTGGTTAGGCCACGCCCCCTCATAACCTGCAGCAGCCCGGGCCACCACAGTGAATCGAAAGTGCCCTGGATGTCAATGAATACAGAGATGACGTTGCAGTTTCCTACTGTGATCTCCTGGAGATAGCGCTGAAGGGCTTGGATAGAAGACTTCCCGCGCCAAAGCCGTACTGTCTTGAAGAGTGCACATATGTGAGTTCTATATATATTTTTGCCTTAATTGGTCTTTCAAGCATCTTACCAAGTTAATCTAAGAATGAAATGGGCCTTTAGCTCTTATGATTATTTACAGGTGCATTTAGCTCTTTTAAAATTAACACTAACTTTCCGCATTTCCAATCGCGTGGGAAATGTGAAACAGAGAAATACGCACAAAACAATTTATACAAAACTCTTAAGAAGTTCGAAAACAAACTTAGTCACATTTCCGCGTATGTTGTCAGGTTCTGGGGATTTATTGCTCCGAATCTTGACTACTCCGGTCTCAAGATCCTCCATCGTCGGCAGTTCTACGTCTTCCCAGGGTGCTGTGAGAGTGTCGAGGTCCTGCTTTCACGCACATTGCACATTGTTGTTGCAATTCCGGTCGCCGTCCGGGAACAGAACTTCCAGGAGGTTGCGTACGGCATCCTCTGGTGTTCGCGAGTCGTTACCACGGCACCGAAGTATAAAGACCAGGCCAGAGAGTCCTCCCCCTAGACAATTTGTACATAGTCCCCCAAGGATTGACAGTCAGCTCCCTGTGCACATAGTTTTCCCATGATTTTTTTCTAGTTTTTTCTAGGGCATGGAAAAATTTTTGTTTGTAGTTGCACATTATGTCAAAGAGTTGCTGTTTTAGGTTTCCATGCACGTTTTTATATAAATTATTTTTGCTTTTTAGGTAGGCCTTCCTGGCGGTCTCCATCTCCCCCGTCCACCAGTCCGGTTTGGTTGGGAAGCACGTCCGGCGGGTTGCCACAGAATTCACGATTCCTTGGATGCTCCGAGTTAGGCCGCGCAGTCGACTGCACTAGTCCGGTCAAGAATTCAATGTTTCAAATCTAGGTCACAGTTTAGTTTTACAAGTTCATGAATGACGTTAGGCGAACTCAGTTTATCCATAGGGCAATGCATCACAATTTCCGGAAATTGTCTTTTAATGTCCGCGCCACTAATTATTCTAGAAATCGTTCTATGGTCTGAATTGTGCACTTCGGTCAAAACGTCCCAATTAAACACCAGGTCTGGAGGAGCGCGCGCGATCATGATTAGATCAATATTACTGCGACCTTGTTCCGATTCAAACGTGTAAGGTTTGCCACAGAGATTTAAAATTTCTAGATCAACATCGATCACAAACTTTTCCAAGGTTCTGCCGCGCCGGTTTGTTATAACGTCATGCCACAATTCGTAGCGTGCATCAAAGTCCCCGCAGATTAGTACAAAGTTATTATTGAAACTGTCAAGAATACGGCCCAAAAAGTTCAATTCTGCATCAAAGTTGCAAGACGGGGATAAATAAACATTCGCACAATAAATATTTAATTTGTTAATAGTCAGACACACAGTAGTAATGTTTTCGTTACAAAAAATCGGCAGGACATTACAATCATAGAATCGGTCTTTGACTAAAACTACGTTATTTGTCTTTTAATCACTACATTTTAAGTACCGGAATCCGCGTAATGCCAGTGGTTTATATTTCTCGCCAAATTTAACCATGTAGTATACAATATATCGAATATATCGTATTGTTTACCACATCCTGGAGGCGACGCTGATACAGTGGGCAATTTAGATCAGCCCAGATCGGAAGATGATCGCTATCTTTTAGCTCTGATAGTGCAGGTGTATCCAGTCCCGGACGTCGAACCCGCCTCATAGTCCATGGCAATCTACGCTGCACTAGTGCAAGCACAGATAACCGCCGCTATCTACACCGAGCACTCGGCCTTGTACTTAGTTCCAAATTTGTTAAATAAAATATAAAATAAACTTTCCATTGTAACTTAATAAATGTTCTAATTACCAGTCTTGTTATTACACACGTCCGAAAACTAACACTGTCCACGTAACAATTAAAATATGTACAATTCAATTCAAATGATATGATATATAATTTACTTGCAATTAATAACTAAATAATATAATATAACTAAAGCTTTCGCTAGTGAAATCGCGTCCGCTCGCAACGCTGTCCACTACGAAAGTCCTGTTTTAAGTAAATAGAAATATAAACATTTATTATTAGTGCATTATAAAATAAATTTGTAAATTGAATGCATGTAAATAAGTAGTTGTAATTTAGTGAATGTAAATTGTGATATATTTCAACGACCATATTAGAGGAAACACTTTGATCAAAACACATACAATTTATTTACACACCGATTCCAACTTAACACAAAATTAATAATAATTTTTACTTTAATGGTATTACAGTTTTTCCACTTTACAACCATCATATCTGTTCATTGAATTTTATCACCTAACAATACGTTACAATACCCCCCCGTTATAAATTTAACCTATCGGGTGGTTTTATTAAATTCCTATATCTTAACACCATCTTCTGAGTTGCTTTTTCTTGAATGCTTTTTGTTTCCTGTTCTGTACTATTTGGAAAGCACTGTAGCTCACCTTCATTTTCAGTATTTATTAAAGGAATATCCTTTGGATATTTTATAATTTGATCAAGATGTCGTTTCCAAATAAAATTCTCATCCACTATTTCACATAAATACACCAAGTCACTTAACACCTCATCAATTACTGACTTAGTCCACATTTTTTGTTAGGGTTCCTAAAGTCTCTACAATATACTACCTCCCCCTTCTTATATTTATACATTAGTCTTTCTTTGCTAATGACCCTTTCTTTTTCTCACACCTTTACATTTCTTAATAAATTTAATCGAATTTTAGGTTTATATTTAAATATTAAGCTTACGGGTGATACACCTGTAGACATGTGAACAGTATTTCTAGAGCTAAATAAGAAACGATTCATCAATGTACTAAAAGTAATATTTTTGTTTGTTTCATCTCTTATTGCCTTATTTAAATTGTTTTTGAAACTTTAACTATATTTTCAGTTTGTCCATTACTAGATGGATGATATACAGGTGATGTTAAAAACTTAATAGTAGTTTGCAACATAAAATTTGTAAAATCTCTAGAAGTAAATTGTGTTCCAAACTCACGACATTTTTCCACCATTTCTCTATCATCACTCTTATTCATTATAAAAACTTCAGGATACTTAAAAAAACTATCGATTACTACTAATACCATTTTGCCACAAAATCGTCCTAAAAAATCACAGTGCAGTTTCATACACCCTACTTGTTTTTTTCCCATTACTGATAACCTTATGTGGATCAGGCCTTTGTTTGATGCAAATGTTACACTTTTTTTACTAAATTTTCATTGTCCTGATCTAAATAAGGCCACCAAAAATAGGATCTAGCTTGTTCCTTCATTTTTACAATTCCTTCATTGTTTGCTTGTAATTCTTTTAAAAGTTATTGTCTTCATTTAAATGGTACAATTACTATATCCCCACATTATAATTCCTCTATCCAGAGACAACGCATCTTTTCTTAGAACAAACGGTTTTAAGATATTATCCCCTTTAAAATTATTAAATCCATATCTTACTATATTGTACAATTTTCCTAAAACTCTGTCTTTCCGTATCTCTGATCTAATTTTGTTAATATCAATAACATTAGCATTCTCTAGAAAATTTAAATAATCATTTTGTACGCTTAGAATAACTTCAGTTTTAATAAATAAGCGTGACAATGCATCTGCTTTTACGTCGTTTGCCTTATTTATATATTTAAATATATAATTAAAGTTTGACAAAAATAATGCCCACCTTTGAATTTGGCCTGCCGCCATTTTTGGTAAGCTTTTATTTTCCCCAAGAACAGTTTGTAAGGATTTATGATCAGATCCGACCTCAAATCGTCTGATTACCTGCCAATAACTGATACAGTTTTCGAACAGCCCAATAAATATTTAGACCTTCTTTATATGTTATTGAATAATTTTGCTCAGCTTTATTCAACATTCTGGAAAGATAGCTAATTGGAGGCTCTGACTCACCATTCTTTATTAATGATAAGCAAGCCCCAATCCTATAAAAACCTTATCGCAAACTAACTCTTTTTTCACAATCTCAAAAGATTTGTCACATTCTTTTGACCACTCAAATTTTGCCTCTTTTCCACACATAATTGATACAGAGGCTTTAATAAAAATGAAATATTTGGAATGAATTTAGAATAATAATTTGCCATCCCACAAAAACTTTTGACTTCGAAACATGTTTTGGTTTAGCACATTTTAAGATATCGGAAACTTTATCTAAATCTTTTTGCCATCCCTTTTCCTAAATCTTATGTTCCAAATATGTTATATTATCTTTAAAAATTGACACTTTTGCTTATTTAATTTAAACCCAAATTTATTTAATCGAATAAATCTACCTGAGATTTTAATGTCATCTAAAATTTTACAACATCCGGTATATCAATTAATACTTTTTTCACAATTAATTGAAATATTGAACATGCCGTTTTAGTATCAAACGATAATCTTTTTACTTTAAAACTACATTTATTTGTACTCCATGCCTATCACATGGATATTTCGTCATCCAATTCTAACTGGTTATAACTATTTTTAAAATCTAGTTTACTAAATTGTTTACCTCCTTGTAATGAAGCAAAAATACTTTCAATATTAGGTAAAGGATGGTTAACCTCTGATAAATATTTGTATATTGTTACATTATAATTAGCACACAATCTGATATCCTATCCATTTGGTTTTAAAGCAATAACTAACGGTGTACCCCAGGTAGAATTATCTACCTTTTCAATAACATTTTCATTTATTAGTCTAGCTAATTCTTTTTTATTGCATTTCTATATGTATAAGGAGCTACAATAGGCTTACAAAAAATGGGTTCGACATTTGTGTTTATTTTTAGATTAAGTTTTGATCCATCATAACAACCTAACTCGTTTTTAAATAAATCTTTGAAATTTGCTAATAATTGTTCTAACGTACAGCATTAATTTTATTTATCTGAAATTCCTTCATTATCAATTTTGACAAATCAATTCCAAAATTATTTAACAAATATCTCTCCATTAATAGTTTTGACCCATTTTTTACTACTATTAAATCGAATTTTTTTGTTATATCTCGCAGGGTGCTAAATATTTTTATCTTGCCCGTTGAATTGATTATACTTACATTATAAGTTTTTAATTTAGTGGCAGTATCTAATAATAGTAACGCTTTAAAATACTTTTTATAAATTTCAAATCGTATAGGTCAATGATAGTCCAGCACCTGTATCCATTTCTACCTAAATGGAAAACTATTTAATTTAACTTGCACATAAATTAGATTCCATCTACAAGTATTTGAAAAAGTTAACATTTCTATCATATCGTTAGATTTTCAATACAATGGTTTGCAATTATAAATTTACAGGCTGATTCTGTATGATTTTTCTTTTTACATTCATTACAAATAAATTTCCTATGTTTACTCTTAAGAAAACTTATGATTATCTTTATTACAAGAAAAATAAACCACTTGATTGTTTTTATCAGATGCAAATAAGTGTTTCTGGTTTAATTCTTTTGGAGCCCTTTTAAATATTTTCTGCACCTTGTTTACTTCAGAAACCTTTTTTGCTTCCCTTAAAGCTGATTCTTTTGAAACAGCGATTTCATATAATTGGGCCAAGGTTTTCCTTTGGGTTTCTTCACACAGCCTATCAAAAATGGGTCCACTTTTAAGACCAGTAACGAATTTATCTTTGACTGTCATTTAAACTATTTCCAAAATTACACAGAGTAGCTTATTGCTTCACCCTCACATACCATTCACTGATTGGCTCCTCCACTTGCTGTAACTTATCAAATAAAATTCTTTTACGGAACACACTAACCTTTCTTTTATATTGTGTTTCCAATGAGGACAAATAATTCTTCATAAGTCTTATCTTTTGGAAGTAACGGATCACAAATGCTTTTTAAAGATTTATAAACATCCTCTTCAATAAACGTTAAACGAACAGCTGTTTTCCGTTCGTCATTTTAGATTAGCTTTAAAATATTACTCCAGTCTTTCCGAAAAAAATTCCCAGTCATCTACACTTTTAAAACTATTTATTTGACAAATATAGCCGTTAAATACTACTGTTTGTCCTGGTTGTAACATTTATTTTTAAATTATTCCAATAAGTGTTGCACGTGGGTTCAACTAACCTCTTCAAATTTTTATTTCGAATTCGCTCGTTCCTACAAAATGGTTATAGCAATGAATATTTTACCCTCGTCGCCACTTTACAACTATCATATCTGTTCATTAAATGTTATCACCTAACAATACGCTACATAAATAAAGAAGTTAATACAATTAACTAGTTTCATTGCACTATCGTTGTATGATGATGCAAAAGCCCATAATTTTCAAAACTAAAAATATGTAATATGTAAATTTTATATTAGTTGTCGTTAGACAAATGTTTGATAAATCACAGAAAATGTATAATTTTATTGTAATAATATAATAATCGGCATAGCACACAAATGTAGGATTAATATTACATTGAAATATTTTCCAAAAGCTCATTATCATTAACTATCCTAAAGTAAAAACTAATTAATCGAGCGCATTGCCTTCACGTCTCTATAACAAATTATGAAGTAATAATTCAGCAATTGTTGAGTAGGACTTAATTCCTTTTAACGTGTTTCATAGTTAAATGGTCTCTATAATTGTGCATTTGTACGTCATAATTCACGCAAAGGAATATTGATTAAATTTACTGAATGCTATAAATTATGGGACAAGACTGCATTGCTGTTCTTACGACATTTTGTTTTTACTAGTTCATGGATAAAATCCCAATAAACATTTACAATTCATTTAAATTATTAGAGCAAGAAAGTAAAGTTAACTTGAAAAGGTTGATTCCAATATGTCTATTAAAATTAAGTTTGGATATCCATATTATAGGTTACATGAAATTATCCGCAATGAAAATATAATACAACATTTTGAAACTGATGAATTTATTACCTACTGAATATTTAAGGTCGACCCTAAATTTTATTATCCTTATTATTTATTTTCAAATATAACATTCAATGGAACGGTAATAGCTGCTCTAGTACGAATGGAAACTCTTCAGGAATTAATGCAATTCGTTAATAGCGCTTCGATGCCTGTAAAGAAATAAATCAATTGAGTTTAAAGTTGAAGGCTACGTCCTAAAAATTAACTCGATACAAAACTGTTGCATAATGTTATCGTGAAAGCTGAATCATTTAAAATTTTTCTTATTTCCGTAAAAGAAATTGATATTTTATTAAATTTAAGTAATAACTGAAAGTACAGATCCCGTTGTATTAAGCAGTTAAATAGTTGAATTTGTTGTTAAGCTCTATGATTGAATAGTTTTATTAAATTGCAGCAATCACAAATCTTAACAATGACTTCAACTTTTTAACGACATTGTTGTAATTAACTATGCTTTATACTACTGGACCCTAGATAACCTTCAGAAAACTCAGACCCTTAAAAGTTAATTTTTCAAAAGCATGCTGTATTATACATACTTTTTCAAAACTATACATAGAATTCTAACCCTATTTGTTAATTTAACACGCACCTAAAAAGTTTTTCTATCCTAAGCAGGAATAAATTATAGAATGTACAATTGCCCACTTCATATAAATCCAAGGCGGATTAAATATTGCCAGTTCTTCTGTTATTTTGACCGGTAAATTATTTGTACTCCATCGTGTATATAATTCATTAAAATAAGTTTTACTAGGGCAAGGGTACGTTTAGAAAATCATCTAAAAATTTAATTTTCCAAAGCATGAGTAAGTTAAGGAACTAACTAATTCAATCCATCTCGTATAGTGTTTTTAAAGAACCATGTTATAAAATCATATTAAATGTTGTAGTAATTATATTCGTGTTAAGTTAAAAATAAAAATTTAAACAGAAAAGTTGTTCATATATAAGTTTTTCGAAATCAACGTTGTTTACTTAACTTATTCTGGCCTTGGGTACACGAACGTATGAAAGGCAAGTAAAAGTCAGGCTTAGCTTGGAAATAACCGAGAAGAGCGCACAAAGAATAAGTGAATAGTTTAATAAGTATTTGATTTGGTATAGGAGCAATGTTGAGATAACAAAAACACAGGCGCATCGTATACGAAAGACATCATGGCGGGGGAAGATTAAACCTGGGTTGCGTGGGAAGATAAAGAGATTGGATTCGATTAAGTGTGGTGAATCGCAAGTCTTGAATACGGGCAGTATTATCTGAAGCAAAAATTCACAAAATAATATGAAAAGCTAGTTAGTTACTCTTTAGTGGGAGTGTCTTTTTGTTTTAGTTATTAGAAAAGTTGTCTGCGTCGAAAATCTTACGTACTTGCCTTTTAACACAGTCGCTGAGGTGAAATATCCAAAATATTTGGGATTGGAAACTCGACCAGGATTAAAGGAAATTGCATTGCCGTGTGATTTCTACCCGTTTTGGGTCATTAATGAAAAATTGGCAAGAAGGAAACGCTTCCCCGAACGTAAATACTATCACTATCGTAAGTGTTTTATTCATATTTTTTGTATCCATTTTGGGGACCTGGTCGACCTGGAGTTCCAAGAAAAAACCTGGTTACCGTCGCAGAATAATCCCAGTAATCATCAATGTAATTAATTAAGAGATATTGGTTCCTGATTTGAAATCTTGCGAAACAAATGAATTAGAAACTATATCATAAAATCGCTAATTCAATTTTCTTTACGTTTTACTTTGAACTAGTAACTGTAATTTTTGTTAAAGTAATTATTGAATACCGTAATAATAGTATATTTTACTTCACCTTTTTTAAAAAGTTATTATGTTATAGAGGGCTTGAGTACCCAACTGTTTATGTTTTATTTATGTCCTATTTTGTTACAATGTGATTGACGTAAAAGAGCTTCGTTGATTATCAGTTAATTATAAAAAATCTCTTCGAGCCAGGGGCGATTTGATTTTGTATATTAAGAGTGTTAACCTTTCTTCGCCAACCAATGCTTCTTTATTTTTAGATTTAAGACATATTCTGACCAATTAGGATTGTTTATAAAATTGTTTATGTACTACAAATAGTGTTATGAAGTGCTAACTAAATTTTACCAACGTTTTTAGTGCAAGATTGTTGTTCCTATTTCAATAATTCGAATTTTATTAAATTCTTAACTTTATAAGGCGTGTGCAGTAAATTTAAAACCGATCTAGTGATTTATTAAAAAGAAAAGTTATGACATTTATTTCGAGCTAAATTTAAACCTTATTTAAGGTTACATTCCTTGTGAATCACATTAGTAACGATATACAGGCGGTTGAATTGAATACTCGCTTCGCCTATTATGTAAACAAAGTAGAATACATCCTTAACTCTCACTTGTTGATCAAACACGTACTTTTTAATAAAGCCTCAAATTTCCTTTTTAATATACAAGGTGCACCATTTTTAGTACCCTTTCTATTTGATAACAAACATTAATCCCGATTAGTTACATATTGCGATGGGGCCTCTCCCCTAAACGAATAGTGAATTGCGACTCCTTAATATATAGGAGCAGTCAAAAATAGTTAGCACTTGCCGTAGCGTATTTTCTTTCATCTTCAACTATAATAATTTGCATTACCGAAGGAGTATCTGTCTCCACTCTGAAGGTAGGTCCCGAACATCTTTATATACAGGGTGTGTTCTGTAAACTACTTCTGTTCTGCAGTACTAGACTAGAGAACAGTGGCGCCCGCAATTTTCGATTTTGACATAACCTTAAAGTGTTCAACCGCGAAAGTACCGATGAATCGCGCCTCGATCCACTGTAGCTTTGCCGGCCGCGGTCGAATACTCGTGAAGTAGTCGCTTCCTTTATTTTAAATTCAGCTTGTGACAATAGGCTGAAAACTATACTTAAATGAAATAAAATTAAGTAATGCGCTTGTGTTTAAATAGCATTTTGATTTGACAATATTTGTATAATGTACCATAAATTATTCTATGATTAAGTTACACTTGAAGTTATTCTTGAAAACATGCAATGATAATATGCGCCCCTTTAAAATAATAAATTTCAATTTTTAATCTAAGTCAGTGTAGGTATTGCTATTCCAAATGCATGATATGTCAAGTAATAACTAAAAATATAGTATTAGTGTAAAAAAATATTTTCTGGAAACATTACGTGTATTTATAATGACGCAATTGTGTATCAGAAAACTTGGTTGTGTTTTTCGAAATAAAATGTATCTAAAATTTTCAGTCACCTGTTCTCAGGGATAAACTCGGTCTCCCAGTGTAGTGCTACTTTTTTTCACCCAATGGGTTTCATTACTAACTTCATGAACATGTTAAAATTCTTGAATTGAATTGAATTCTCATTGTGCTATTCTATTATGTTTACAATTAGTTTTACGTATTTTCGAATTAAAAATGGTTTCAAATATATTTATGTTCGATGTTATTCACATTATTATATAAGGTTGCTGGACTTCAAAACCTGCAAAACATCTCTCGCGATTTTATTATTTAATTAACCCATTAGTGCATGGAGTATTTTCTGTTAGAAATTTTTTATTCTCTATTTCAGAGTAAATTTATTATCTTTAGGAATAACCATTTTTGGCATTTGCAAAATATTATGGTAATTCGTTTAAGTAAAATGACGAGTCCATTTGAATGGACAGCGTGCATTACGGACAATAAAGTCTAACGACGCTTTTAAAATATGTTTTTATTAAAATTAAACAAGTATGTAGGTACCTACAAAGAGCGGAATGAAGATTAAGAATAATAAAGACGAACAGAAGAACTAATATTAAAAAACTAAATAATAATAGTAAAAACATGTTTAAGGAAATTATTTACTGTGATAGAATTTGAAACACTTTTTGGGATATAATCCAATATTACATTTTTCACAAACAAAATTATATTTCTTTGAATAGTGTTTACATTTCCGATATGTTTCGGAGTATAAAATTAAATGACCTACATTGTCGAACTTAACATCATTAGTAATATTTGTTAGTCTTCTTCGTGTAGGAAGTATTCCATGTTTATGCAATAATTTATGCAACAAGTCAGCACAGTTGGGGATTTTTTGTTGAAATTTTTTCAAGAGTAGTGAACCATTAGTAATTGTAACATCAAAAAGGTAAACAAATATGAGTCAATACCATTTTCTTTGTTTAATTCTTGTTCTGTAGACTACGACTAGTCTGTCCACTTTATCTACACCACCCTTTCCATGATTATAAGATGCAACCATTTGTGGTTGATTTATGGTATTTCTGGATTTGGTTTCCTTACACCACCATGTTTGTTGAACAATTGAATTATCAGAAAAATTGGAAGCCATACGAATAACCTTGTTGTCTTTCCATTGAACCAATGTTAGTTTATCACTTCACATAAATTCATAACTGCCTCTTGGTTTCCTTTTCCATTCTTTTATGCCAGGAAAAGGACACTTTTGTGTTCTATTTTCTCGAATGGTACCACTTGAACATACACACAAGTTTGAAAGATAATTTAGTAAAGGTAATCCCGTAAAGTAATTATCAAAGAAAATCTTATATCTCTCATTTGAACGTATTTCGGTTTTTTGTAAAAGCGATAGTACTACATTTGCACCCAGGCCAAACTGGTAATAATTGTTATTTGATTTACCAGCATACATTTCAAAACTAATACAGTACCCTGTACTTGTGGATAACGCCCAATTCTTATACCCAAATCTAATTGGTTTCCCTTTAATAAATTGTTTTGCATAGTGTTTGCCATAATATGGTATCATGCTCTCATCAATTGATATACGCTCCTCTAGTCCACCATGCTCTTTAAACTTGTAGTTTAGATGTTCTGTAAGTAATCGCACCTCATATAGTCTATCATTGCTATCTTGAGTGGCGTTGTGGTTAAGATGTAAATTTTTTTAAATTGTCTCAAATCTGTGAAGTCTAATACTATTGTATAATAATTTGGGAACATCGTCATAAGTTGACCAATGCATTCGTTTATTTGGGAATTGCGTGTATCCAGATAGTAACATTGCACGAAAGATCACATATAATTCGTCTTTACTCAAATTGAGGTTGATATTGTCGGTCTGGCTTGTATACATATTTGATTCCGTGATAATGGAATTGATAATGTTGTCATCCCAAAACAAATTGAAAATATCTACAGGTGTTTCTGCCAAATAAGCAGCTTCTGATGGTACTCCAGGTGTACATTCTTTATTGATGCTACATGTCGGTAAATCTTGTGACCACTCTGGTGCCAATTTTAGTAGCTTATTGGAGGAAAGGATTTATTATCAGAAGTACGTAAAGATTTAGATGCTAAATTTTTCTGAAGAATACTATTTTTTTCTTTAGAGAGTGGAATATTGTCATCCTCATCTTGAACTCATAGTCAGAATACTTTGACTCAGATTCTTGATTCAAAATTCCTCGTGAAAAATGATTTAGATTTGCAGTTTCCTGATTGGAGTCGTCCCTGTCTACTTCTATATAAACCCCAGCTTCATCCGGAGGAAGTATGTACACCTAATTAGGTATACTTCCATCCTCAGTATCCTCAAAAAATTCTAATAACTCATGTAACGATAAACTGTAAAACAAAAAAGTATGACCAATATGCACAGTGTCCATTATAATGGACAACAAAAAAAAACACAATTGAAAATAATGTAGAAAAGAAGAATATTTATAAATAATCAGGCAAAAGCCTTCAGCATCACTTCTGTAAGCAGTTTGCATTAATTTGAGGTGTAAAACTAGGTTAAAAATAATTTACAAAATTCAAGTACCCACTTGTTGCACGTTGAGTACAAATTTTGGTCCATTGTGACACTAATTACATACCCTACAAACTAAGTTTCACTATTTTTACGAAAGAACCTAATGCAACAAAGGTTAAACAATAACTGTATTTATTTACAAGTGTATACTTGTAAGAATGACGTCAATAAAGCACATAACAGAAATGTCCATTATAAGATACGATATGCACTAATGGGTTAAAATTAATAATAAAAACGCGCTGCACATAAAATCTGTGTAAAGATGAAGGGTTAGAAAAAGGGAAAAAGGCAGTCCTATAACATTATTTATCTTGAATTTGTCAGAAAAAAAACTATAAAGTAATAGTACTTTACCAGTATCTTTTTAATTACGCATTGTAATTTATACTGAGTTGAAGAGATGAGCAGTGCTACCCTTTTACTTCGATAACAAAGAGTAACACGAAAAATATCACAGCTAAAAGTTTTATGTAATACAATACCTAAATATTATTAGTTTTTAATAGCTACCGTTAAATTTTTTGAAAAAGAATTCTGTGGGGACAAATGTAATGGTTTATCCACATTTTGTAATTAATTACGGAAGTGTAATATAGAAAAAAAGCTAATTTATGTTTTCTTTTGGGTGGATATTTGAGAATGGGGAGCTGATCCAGAAGAACACAATGGAGTAAATAGCTTATTACTGAATCTACCTTTCACCATAGCTTCGGAATTTGGAAGACACCATCTAGGACGTCAAAAATCTAAGGTTAATTCTAGCATAACGTCGGATACTTTCTAGATAAAGCTGTAAGTAAAACAATGATTAATGTTAAAAATATGTTCAGTTGCACCGCACTTATTATTTAATTATATTATTTAACTATAATTTATCATAGCATAGTGTGTAAAGTAAGCATTTTAGATGCGCGGCGACAAAATGAGATACTAGGTTGAAGCGTTATCCAAAGGCTATTACCCGCCAAAGGTTATAAACGCTAATTACCCCACGCCGGGTGTAAAAGTGTATTTATGAACAAATTTTTCAAACGTCATGTACAACATTATGGGCAACAGTTGAACTAGTAATCTTATAACGAACTATAAAGAAGGTGCATTTTAATACGCGGTAGTGGATAAAATATTTTCGTTAGTGCTTGCAATCAAATATAAAGCTGAGTCGTCATTTTGAATTGTCAGTTTTTTAAAGGTACCACTAACAGTAAGCACTAATAGCTGACAGAAATATTTTCGTTAGTGCGGCAATCTAAGGCGAAGAAGACACGCCCTTCTAAGTTATCACTTTTAATAAAATTTTTTGGAAACATAAACATTTTGAGGTTGGTATAAAAATGTTCATTACTGTTATTTTACAGCATGCTACTTCGCTACTCTCAACATGTTAGTTTAGACAAGCGCTTTTCGATTAACAGTCTACTAGAATTGTTTTTTGTTTCATTACAAAAAATGATTTATTTATAAAATTTGCTTATTAACCTATTCTATATAAAACGTAGACAATTTTGTAGAAATATAAGTCAACCATTAGGAGAGTTCCATGTTAAAACTAACAAATACAATCAAAGGCTTAAATAAGTATAGATTCAACGTTAGAGCGTCATTACTGTTTCGATTGTTGTAATGGTAATGCATTTTAGGATAATGTTAATGTTTGTATTTAAATTACAAGCTGAATACTGAAACTAAAATTGCGTACAAATCACTAATTAAAATATCTCAAACGTTCAATATAATGAATGGCTTACAGTTAGAGCGTCATTGCTGTTTCGATTGTTGTAATGGTAATGCATTTTAGGTTAATGTTAATGTTTGTATTTAAATTACAAGCTGAATACTGAAACTGAAATTGCGTACAAATCACTAATTAAAATATCTCAAACGTTCAATATAATGAATAGCTTACAGTTTAAAAGCTACATTTTTCAAATATTGTCGTTACATTAATACAGAAAACGTTGATTACCTGCGTTTTTAATTAGATGAAATTAACTTAAAGAGTTGTAACTAATTAAGACATTTATATTGATAACCTTTCGACATACCACAGTTAAAAAGCACCAATTTTATTAAGAATTCCATCAGACGTTAATTTGTAATTAGATAATGTTTATATTTTATTAAACAGATTCTAATAAATGAACTATATTAATTCATACTTCAATAAAGATAGAACAATTCTAAAATACAAATACATACTTAAAAAATCGAAGCATTCGAAATACCTGTAGATTGAAAATATTAAACGCATTATATAAATGATGGTGGATTCAATTAAATTAACCCAATGCATAATTTAGTTCTTTTTAAATCCTCAAGATAAGCTGGTTAATTTGGCCAGTCTGTATTCTTTCCAAGAATAATATCATAATAATGCCAGGATGATGATTTATGACACTATAAAATATTAATCATTCTAAAATAAATGATTAATGAAAATATAATGGTGTAGTTTTGCTATATTTAAGCAAATTGTAATCTATACATATAAAGAGAACTATTTATAAAATAAGCCAACTTGTCAGTCAGTAATTTATCACTTTATTAATAGTACTTTATAAATAAGTGAAAATCTAAATATGAGTTGAACGCTGCTAAATAAAAAATAATTAATAAATAGTAGAGAAAACCTTTGCAAAAAATTAAACGTCTTAAACGTTGTTACAACATTGAATTAATTTAATAGCAAATACGAAATGCCTAAACTAAAAAACTTGGATATATCTATTACCATTAACAAACACAATAAAAGCAGTTAAATTCAGTTAAAAATTTAATTGGCAATAAAAAACATCAACCAAAGTGAGGGGATAAAATTATTTTTAAAAAGTAAAATCTTTTCTACTTAAAGCAAGCCAAATGTTAATTAGATCAACAAAATTATTTCAAATGTAGTTTTCGTTATTGTAATTTATGTAAACTATTTCTCCAAGTTTTTCCTTGAAGTTGTTATATTCTCTGGAAATAATTTCAACATCTTTCCAAAAAATATGACCCTAACAAGACAATGTTCACTAATTTCAGAATTTTCAAATTGGCTTTCTTAATACATTTTATTTTTTATGATGCTCGAGTTTATTCAATATAGAATTTACAATTGCAAGGAACTTTGCAATTGCAATATTTTTTATCTTAATTTACATTAAAGGTCCTAGTAACGGGTAAAATAGAACGCAAAGAATGTTAAAAACTAAAAAGTCGTGATTTTGAATTTTTTATTTATTCTTTTAATTTTTTCACATACTGGCAACAAATGGTAAATCTAGAGTGGTAATATATCATGTAAGTACATTGTTGTTAACAGTGTATTGACTGTTGCATTCAGGTTTAAAGAATGCTGTTGATAAGATTGCGGGGGTGATTGTTTTGAATTAAGACTAATTTTATAAAATTAATTTCAAAATTATGACATTATCTTATTAAAATATATAATTTGGCTCTACAGTACATGCCTTTAATATGTAGGGGGCCCATCTTGGTTGATACTAACTTGCTTTGGATTCTATTTGGATATCCTAAAATAGCATTTAAATATTTAAAAAAATTTATAAAACATGGTCTATTTAAAGTTTCTACGGCGTATAGCGCGTCCTCAAAAAATATGGTACGCCAGTACCTGTATTTAAAATATTTAAATTAAACGATTAACATACCACTTGTTTGATTTTTACGAAAAATTTGAATTACTTTTAGGAATGGATAACCTAAAAGCATTAAAAATTATGACTGATACAGGAAAAGAATTCGTAATTACTCCTAGTGCTAAAATAAAATTATTTAACATAGGAAAACTTACGTACAGCGCAATGTGAACTAACTATATTGATAGATCCTAAAATAGAGAAAACAATTAAAATTCCTGTAAATGTTCCAAATAGAGATACAAGGATATCTTATGGCAAGTGTCAAGATGTAATAACAACGGAATGTATCTCAACCGCGAAAAATAATTATGAACTTTACTAAATTACAAAATACCACTAATGAATTAAAATCGATTAAGATGTCGAAACCTATAAACGTCGAAAAATTGACGAAAATAGGTTAAAAGCTATTCCTAATCTAAATTTCTTCAACACTGAAAATTTAAAGTTCGATATTTCAAACATTAGAACTAAGCACATGAATACAGAGGAAAGAGCATCAATCGCGAGCCTTGAAAACTTGTATTCTGACATATTTCGCTTAGACTATGAACCTTTAACGTTTACTAATGAAACGGAGCACTTCATCACGACGAAGAATGAAATATCTATTTACAATAATTCACATAGATACCTAGAAGTCTATAGACAAGATAGATTATGATTTCTATTATTTACTCCCTTTACCCACTAAGCATGACTCAGAATATGTAACAATAGTTTCAAACGTAAAATATTTGTTAAAATTCAAATGATGAAATAAAACCTCTAACTAACATATGTACAAAAACCAAAATATACCAATGGTCCGCTCAATTAATAACCCCACATGGTGTGAAATGCGAAAAGGAAATTCTGAAATCAAGAATTTAAAGATTGTAAATATACAATACTATAAATCTAGTAAATAATTAAGTAGAAATGGTACCTAAAATTAATCAATATCTAACGCTCTTCCCAGAAAAAGAAAAATTCTATATAAATTGTCAAAATCAAAACTAATTTAATTCACTCAAAGACATATCTAATAAAGGAAAATAAATGTAAAGTAACAATTAAGAAGCAAAAATTAAACTTTCTAGAAACAAACTACGTTACACCAATATTAATGGAAAAATACAACTATAATTAAATTCCTGGAACATACACGACATGAAAATAAAGGTGAAGACGATTCGCTGGGTAGTTACATCTTTAAACCCTATAGTACCCATATCAAGCTCAAAGTTCATCAACCATTACGCAAGCATCGCGACAACAATAATATACTTATTTATATTTGCAATATTTCCAATTTACTTCATGAGAAGATATTATTCGAAAAGAAAAACCTCTTAAATTTTAGAAAACAACGAGACAAAACTTTTGGAGGAAGCTCCGTTTTAGGATGGAAGAGCTATGTGACAGGTATAGTGCAACATAAACACAAGACATGATTGTACGCTCTACCCCAACCTTTGGTGACATAACCCCATTTTTCATATGGTATCAAGAGATATCTTATTCAAATGATCTTCAAATATATACTCATCCTTTCCTTCTAGACTGCAAGAGAGAATGGAAATTCGCTAGAGATAGTTATCGTAGATTTTTAAAAAAGAATGAATTAGGAAATGGTTCAGGTATTTCGAAAAATTTAAAGCATAAAAGGCATCAAAAATTGTCCCCTCTTGATGATGTTTCTCGGCATAGATCCGAAGGTTCATATATTCCATCATCGCACTTTAAACGAAGACTTCATCTGTCATCTAAGCGAAAATCCTATAATTCACTAAATAATGAGGACATTACTGAAATTAAAATTACATGAATCTACCACCGCAGCTGTTACAAACCGCAACATCTCCATCTCGATCGATAAGTGAAGCTGGTAGCGACAGTGAAGATTTACGCAATCATGTCATTGATGCTTAGCAAATAAGCCATGTAGCATATAGTGAGCGTTTATCTATGAATTCAAAAAAAGCTATGAAAAGTAAGAAAAAGGAGCACGCTAAGCTTTTCAAGCAGGTTAATAATCGAAACATTAAATATAAATATTGGAATGATGTTCACAAATTAATTGCGGATTTACGAATATTATGTACTGAAAAGAGAGGCGGAAACGCGGAAGTTAATAATGAGATTGTTGCAATTATCGAGGAGTTGGCTAAAACTGGATATATTGTGATGCCGGAGCCTGATGATTTCATGTAACATATGAATTAAATAAGGATCTAATTTAAGTTTGATGATATTG
>JAHWXV010187095.1:0-11046 GCA_024586415.1 Phrixothrix hirtus
AATTGCAGCAGCAAGCTGCCATCATTGTTTGCAATGTCATCGCTAAATAATTGCACCAGCGAAGAAATGCGCTCCATTATAAGATTTTTAACTTCTGAAGGTGTAAATCCATCTGAAATTCATAAAATAATGATGAATGTGTTTGGAGATAGTTGTATGGCTAATTCAAGTGTTTTTGAATGGGTTAATTAGTTTCAAAATTGAACTGAGAGTGTGAGAGACGCTCCGCGTCCAGGACCGGTGAATCGTGTAATCACTCCAGAGAACATTGCAGTGGTTGAAGAGCTGATTTATCATAACAGGCGAATTAAACTTGAAGAAGTCGCTTCAAAAATTAATGTGAGCATTGGTGCAGCTCACAATATTGTTGTGGACCACCTTATATTTCATAAGGGGTGCGGTGCATAAATGATTTCGCAAGCAGCCAAAAAAGTTTTTCTCAGATGGAATTGATGCATTGGTCGACAGGTGGAAAAGATGTATTGAGAGGCAAGGAGATTACGTGGAGAAATAATATGTTTACTAGTAATTTTTTTACAATAAAAACAGTTTTACAAACCCAATCCGGATTTCATTTGAAACTGCCTCGTAATATAACCTCAAGTAAAAGAAACAAGGATTGAAGCATATTTTGATGGGCACCTTTGAAAGAAACATGGTGAACTGTTATGAAACAAATTTTAGTGACGAACCTGTGTAATTAAACATTCAACTAGAATAATAGACACATGGAAACCAAGTTCCCAGTTATGACAACAATATTAGGTTCTGGCGATATTTTACTTCCCTTTATTGGATATAAAGTTCAAAACGTTTATCCAACGTAATTAGATTGAAATCAGCTCCACTGATACAGCATACAATTGTAACATAGATTTTGAAGCATGGTATCGCCTTAATTTAACAAATTCATATGTAAAAACTTGCCGAAACTAATAAATATTAGGACAATGTAATACAAAACGTAGTCTGTTTTTACAGTTTGATATATACATAATTTTAAAAATATGCCCGTAAGAAGTAAACTTTAACTTTTGTCCTGTTTTATAAAAATTGAGAAATGATGACAGCCTCAGTGTAAAAAACCTAAGGATAAGAAACGAAGTATCGTTCCAGGAAGAGCAATTATTCAGTACCAAGAAACCAATTAAAAGTTCCATGAAAATTCAGGTGACAGTGAACAATAATTCTTAAGGTTCTATTAAAATAGAAAATTAACGGAAGTGCTTAGGTATTTAACTTAACTAATAGTATTAAAAAATGTTAATTGTGAATGCATTGTTTAAATGTAAAAACAATAGAAAAATTTATATTGGGTGCATTTTGCCCTATATGTTGTAACCCTTACTAAATGTTAAATTAGGTATATGTGGGAAGGTGACACCCCGTATAAAAAACTGACGGACGTGTCTCAAAAGATCTAAATAATTAACTCAATAAACAAGTATTCTGCTGTGTACTTTGAAGGTGATGAATATTTGAGAATGTAATAATTGTACCACTAGCTTATAGAGTTAGTGAAAACAATAATTTCGTGTATTCCAACTAAGAAAAAATATATAACAAAAAAACAACTTAATTCAACAATAATGTACAAGTAAATTAAACGTAATAATGTACTAAAAACACTAACAATAAAATTAATTTAAATGAACGTTGCCATAACTTGAATATTTAAAACAACGTAGCAGATCTGTTATCCCAGATGGCGTTAATATTACTGCGGTCAGTCAACTGCTAGTATCTGTGGCAGCAGACTGATAATATTAGCAACGGAGACTGTAAATACACAAATACAAAGTATTTGAAGGTAGTCAAGATTGAATACTAGTAAAATACATTCCAACGTCTGGGTTGCCATTTGAAATTTTAAAGTTGGGTGCTGGAGCTAGGATGGAGGGTTTTGAATTTAGGGTGGCGCCGCACAGTGGTCTATTTGCACAATGTAGCTAATAACAAATGAAAAATTCGATTACTTAAAATTACTGATATTTATGTTTAATTAAGTACCTAAGAAACTCAATTTGATAATTTCTTATTTGGCGACAAATTTCGGCATAGTGCTTTTGTAGATGGCCATGATAGATGCAGTGCCAGACAAGTCTTCGCTTGTGCACTTACGGTAGTTCGCATTCATGCAGTGTGTTCAGAGCATTATTGTGCAAGTTTTCTGTGTCCCTTTTGGTTTTTAATTGTATGGAAATTGTTTTTTAGAGGTAGGTAGTGCTTTTAAGGTATTTTGTTATACAATTTTACTTATCGGCCTTCAGCTAGGACTAGATAATCATTACAATATGTAATTGTCAAACTTTCAAGATATTTTGGGATCTAAAACATGCCGCAAATGCTAGATTCGCAATGATTCGATTAAACAAAGTTTATAATTAAGTAGCATATTAGGATTAATATAAAAGCAGATACATCAGCAAGTAAGTACACATGTTAAAGATTTCACTATTTCAGGTATAATGTCCATATCGAAATATGAGCTTTTCGAGATTTGGCGATCGGAAAGTGACATAAAAACCAAAAACTCCGCTGTGTTTCGTTATATGTTGGCTAAGTGGGAATGGGTTGAGGATAAGCAGTGTCCTGCTTATCAAAACTGTAAACTGATTGAGAAAATATTCACCAGAAAGTTATCTGAGAAGTGGAAAAGTAATAGCAGATCATTAAGTTTCTTCAAAACACGAAACTAGCAGTGATTAAACGAAAGCATTACGCTGCATACACAGGATATTTTAGTCCAAAATCGATATAAAAAGAAAGGACGGCCATTAAAAGAATTTCACGAAGTTGGCGTGCAGTTGAAAAAACAGAAAGTTTCATCCCTGCTAAAAAATTATTCAAAAGAAGAGCTATCATTTGCAGCAAGCACAAACCTGCATATATCTGACCAGAGAGATACTGCCCTAATAGTTAAAAATGTGACGGAAAATTCACCAGAAAGGGCAACCAGAATAAAAAAGCACATCTGCCTTCCAACTCCACCTCTAATTAAATATACGCCAGAAGAAGCTTTGGCCTTATTTATTGACGGACACTTCACTAAGCAAACATATCTGTTGATGAAAGTTGGAGCAAAAACTCGCAACGTAGATATCTATCCGTCATAAAACATGCGAAGGAAGCCTGCTACCCTGATAAAAAGTATATTACAATTTCTGAAATATCTGCTGAATTAAACCTCCAAGCTCTGATTGACCATACCACTACAAGATTTGTGGAAGTTCAAAGAAATGTTTTAAGGCAGAATTTAGAAAACTTATCAAACATATTAACGATAATACATAAGTGGGGCTGGTGCGAGAGAAGGTCATTCCACATGCAAACAAAAGTTCACTGGTACAAGTAATACAACACAGAATGATGCGTATTTATTTGCTGTTTGTATTGTCCCCTTAAGATTACAAACGGACGACAATCAACTCCTGTAGAATAATTTGCGCCCCCATCAACCATATTTTGCAGGCCAATTAAATTATTATGGAAAAAAAACGATGGACTTTTCCAAAACCGAAATAGAAATTATAAAAACACAAATAAATGATATTCATCCAGTAATGATTGTAATTGATAACCGAGAAATATATATTAGCCACAGTTTTAAACTTACCATGATCGATGGGAAAATGTTCGGTGTTATATCAGAATCATCTACATAAACATGTTGTATTTGTGTAGCCACTCCAAAGATCATGAATGATGTAAAAGAAGTCTCGAAACGTCTTCCAAACGCGAACCTCTTTCACTTTGGAATGTCCACTCTGCACGCTTGGATAAGGTTCTTTGAAACAGTACTACATATTTCTTATCGTCTTACGATCTGCAAATGGTAAATTCGAGATGACCAGGATAAAAATGAAGTAAAGGCACGAAAAGAATTTATTAACGAAAATTTAAGAACGCAAATGAGTTTACTTGTGGTTATTCCTAAACCTGGTTTTGGTACCACGAACGATGGTAACACTACCAGGCGATTTTTTCAGCAGTCCGCTCTTGCATCTTCCATTACCGGCATAAATGAAGATTTGATAAATCATTTGCAGTTATTTTGCAAACAATATCTTGCGGATTTTCTTTAAATACAGAGTTCTTTGGAGAATATGCAAGAGAAACTGCTGAGAAATACGTTACATTATATTCGTGGTATTATATGCCGTCTATCATTCATAAAATGCTTATCCATGGTGCAGATATTATACAAACATATGGTATTTCAATAGGTATGCTATCCGAAGAAGCTATTGAATCCAGAAATAAAGATTTTAAAAATATCATGGATTGAATACTCGAAAAATGTCTCGTGATAAAACAATGCAAGATTTATTAAATTATTTGTTATTTTCATCAGACCCAATAATATCGTCTTTGCCCAAATCTACATCCAATGTTAGGAAAAAAGGTGAAAGTCTTGACAAAAACGTAATAAAATTATTATCCGATTCAGACATTCCTTCAGTACCCATATCATATGATGATTTTGATGATTCTATTATAAAAACAATTCTTGATTTTAATTTTCATTCTGATTAATAAGGGCAAAAAGATCCCCAAAATGTTATAGTAATTTAAATTGTAAAAAAATATGAGTGTTATTAATGTAAATGTTCATAAAACAAATGTTTTTATTAATTTACGCGTTATTACAATAAATTATATATGTTAACTAAAAATAAGATATTTTAGTTTATTATAATTAAAATTTATAAATACCTAAATATAATATTTACAACATCTAAAATAAAAATTTCTATATAGGAACAACAGCAGTAAATAAAACGAAAAGCTTTCCAATTTAAATTTGATTTTTTATTTTCTAGATTGGGCATTTGGCCCACTATGCGCAGCCAGTATTACTTTTTTTGTTCTCCTCGATATTCTCAAAACGAGTTTGGGCAAATTTTTATATCTGTTTTAGCTCTCAAATTTTCAAATTCTCACCATATATAAGTATTTCATACATTATGCAAATATTTGAAAGAAAGTATGCAAAATTGTACATTTAAGCAATATAATTCGTTTACTTTAGCAAGACTTTAGTTGTGGATTACAATAATATTATTGAATACTTAAATTCTATTTTATAAATTGTATTTGGGAACTATTTTCAGGTCTCCATCTGAATGTTTTGTTAAATCAGGAGTGTTCCTTGGATAGTTGTTAAGCTTATTACCTAATGCTCAATTATTTATTTCAACATGTATAAAAAATAGCTCGCAACAAAAATAAAATATTAATGATTAAGCCATCGGCTGAAATTCTTTAATAGTTAAAACTTTTAGATTATGTAAACCTGAGGTATTAAATTTAGTCAGTTCTGGCATGGCCAATAAATTATAGAAATTGAAGTGGTCTGCCTTAGCATTTGATGTCATCTGAGATCAAGTACTAGGCTGAAAAGGTTTATCCTCGTTGTCCTAAAAGGTGTGTCGAAACGGATGACTTTGATATCTTCCAAATCCTTTCAAGAGGACCACAGATGAAAATACTTTGTTTTTATTTAATTATTTAAATGGCATCAACTCGAAATGTACTCAACAGTTTACTGCCTAATTTTTTTACACGCAGGTTGCTACTTAAGCCATTAAAGGCACATCTCACTAGGTACATAAATTGAGTTTATTATGTGTTATCCTATCGATAGACGGACATTACATGATAAATAACTATTAAGCGTAGTGTATAAAAGATTAACTTTAGATTATATACAAAATATTAGTACTAATACCGCGAAAGGAAAATGTTTTAAAATAATGTAACATATGAATAACAATTATGACTCGTTGTTTATAAAATAAATAAAATCACTCAAGAATGTAAAATGGAACGAGAAAATGCCTAATACTATCATATCACATGAAAGAATCAATGGAGAAAATTATTCCACTTATGGAAATTATTTTTATGTTTTGCTGTTCGAACTATTCCGATATTTTAGGTAACTTACGAGGAGGCGCTTTTATATTCACGGAGTTGTTATTGAGGGGCGGGGGCTTGGTAAACCAATCGCAACGTCTACATTGAAGTCTTATTACTATAGATACCGAATCAAATCATTATTGAATTAGTAGTGTTTGAGTGATTGTCATTTAAATAAGTTAGAACGTGAAAAGATTTTCAATATGAATAAAGTTGAAAATTGTGCCGTTATAAAGTTTTTGACAAAATAAGGAAAACCAGTGCAAACTATTATAGAAGAGATGTCAGCGGTTTACCAGGACTCTTGCACTAGAAAAACTATGATATATAAATGGCATTACCTGTTTAAACAAGGTAGAGAATCACTGAAAGATGATCCACGTCCTGGACGTTCCATCGAAGTAACTACGCCAGAACTTGCGGAAAAAGTTGAAAGTTAATATTGGAAGACGCTCGTTTGAAAAAGAAGCAGCTTGCAGGAATGGAGTATCAGATACAACCATTTTTAAAGTTCTGCACGATCATCTCGATATGTCAAAGATCTGTGCAAGATGGGTTCCAAGAATGCTGATGCCACCTCAAAAACACGAAATAATGGCATGTTCACGGGCGGTTTTGAAGTTTTGCTGTGAATACCAGGATGGAGTATTAAGTCGGATTGTTACAGGAGATGAAACGTGGCTTCATCACTATGAACCTAAATCCAAACAAGATTCAATGCAATAGCATAAAAAACATGCACCCCCGCCATGAAGTTTAAAGTGCAACATTCAGCTAGAAAGCTCCTTGCGATCATATTTGCGGACACTGCAGGAATCCTGTTCATCAACTACAAAGAAGAGGGTGGCTCTATATCGGGATAATATTATGCCACACTTTTAGAACGATTAAGGGACTTCATCAAAGAAAAGAGAAGAGGAAAACTTGCCTGCTTTTGCACGACAACGTGCCCGTTCATCGAAGTCGAGTTGCACAAGCTGCCCTGCACAAGGCAGGCTTCCAGGAATTAAATCATCCACCTACAGTCCAGACCTGGCCCCCAGAGATTACTATTTGTTCCTGAATATGAAGAAAAAACTTCCGAGGGAAAAAAATTTTCGTCCGATGATGAAGTAAAAACTGAAGTTTCAGCGTATTTTGAGGACAAAAATGAATTTTTTTTCACTGGTATAAATAAATTAAATACTAGAGCTGAGAAATGTACTAGAGTTAAGGGAGAATGTATTGAAAAGAAATATAATTCTCCGTTTTTATTTACCTTCCTTACCCTCCATTCTGCGCATATAAAAACTCACCCTCGTATATGCGTTTAAACAAATGTGGTTCAAAAATTTAAAATTATAGGGAAAACTAAAAGGTGCAAATTTCAAACAATTCGAGCTCTTGGAAAAGTGCTTAATTAAAAGTCCTTCACCATTGATGATCTACATTAAGTAGGTACAGGGTGACTAGGACATTTTGAAAACACCAACAGATCCGTGTACTTAGGCTTTTAATATGACCAAGCCGCTCTGTACCTATTAAATTTAGATCGTATAATGGTAAAAAGTAAATTTTTTGGAGTCGGTGCCTTTTATAAAAGTTTTCTCCACTATTTAAGACTTTGTTAAACATCAATTCATATTTCAAGTTATCAAATGTCTGTACTACTTTATATGTACTTATATATACTACATTTATATACTGTGGTACAGAATTATAAGGAATTTGGCTATTTTTAAACCATCGAGCTAGTGTAGTGTAGTGACTAAAGCTACAGTCTAGTATTCGAGCAGACTTTAGTTCAATCCTCGAGGCCGCGTACTCTGCTTCAGGTTTCGAGTGGTTTCTTGAGTCGACAAAAACATCATCTGAAGTAAATGTTGGGGCACTATTTCTACTTTTTTGCACCTTCAAATCGCCATCCAAAAGCAGCCTTGCTTTAATCTGTTCTTACATCCCATTCTTGGCTGGAAGGGAGTCTCGCTTACTGTTACAGCGGCCCGCAGCTCTAGGTAAGATTTGATACAACATTGATATTTATTTTTCTTTTATTTTTAAACTAGCGAGCACGGCCTATGGCCTAGTATTTGGGTTCGAACCCCAAGGCGGTTTCATCTGATTCAGGTTCGAGTTGTTTCTGAAGTCGATAGAGACATCTGCACTGAGGTAAATACTTGGCAATATTACTACTCTTTCCTAACTTCAAATCTTCTTTTAATTTCCTTTACTAATGTTTAGTTCCTATTATTGTCTAAATAGGGTCTCATTTAACGCTAAAATTGCCCGACCCTCTACCGAGGAATTTAATTAACACTTCTATTCCTTCTCGCTATTTTTAAACCGTTAGAATCATTCAACTATAACGATTTCTACTAAGATTTGGTATATGGATCGTTTAAAATGACCAAGTTGATTTGTTCCTGGAATATATCTCGCTTAATGGTGATAAATATTTTAGTCACGTCTTTTTCCTGCCCTACAATTTCTCTACACTCGCGCTTGTCATTGGGAATTCTATGAAACCACAATTTCTATTGTAAGCCTTCAGATGTCTACTGGTTACTACAGTATGACTATTTTGAACATTTATGATGAGAAGTAAAATTTTCTTTTGTAGAAATTTGTTTTTGATATTAATAAAACATCAAATATAAATGCTCAGGATATACTTTCGACAAGTATATACCACACGTTAGATGCACGAGACTTGTAAAGATATCTAAAAAATTTGGAAATTAGGGTTGCTGCATTAATAGGTATTAGTTTCTGGGCGCCCGGTTAATTGCAAAAATAACCAAGTTGTAAAGAATGCCAAAAACATGGTAGAAAGTTTGAATCCAATATCTACGGAGCAAAATGTGTTTTACACAATAATAATAAATATTAAGTCTGAGTTAACAGAAGCTAACATATGTTAATTTAATTATACTAAATGTAGCAACTATATCTCCAATTATAAAAAAGTAATGAAATGAACGGCATGTTTATCTAACAAGATATCACAAGTAATTATAAATGTTTATCGAAACTTAATAGCAAAAGCAAGTTTATTTAACGAAAAGTAATAATGAAAGTAATTAGCAGATTATTAATAATTGATACAAAGATACCGCGGTCTTCGAATATAAGGGATGGTTGTTTTTCTTATTTGAACACAAATTCCCTCTAGAGTAATCCTCTGGAATTCGAAAAACAACAGTAATATGTTCAAACTGGTTGGAACAATTAAACTGTTTGGTCGTATTAATAAATAAAATAGAAATTAATTTAAAAGTTAAAGCGATATTTAATTAAAATTAGAAACTAATGCTAAAACGATAAAACCGTAGAGAAGTACTGATGGATTGTAGAATAAATTAAAATATAAAAGTCAAAAAGGCGAATGAAATGTAACAAATGATTAAATCCAATTTAGGACAATAATATCTTAATTCAAAATTTTGAAATTAAATTAAAAATTAAAAGGCTTGACTTGATCGATTCTTAAGTTATCAAATAATCAGAAGCAGTTGTTAAATTAAACAGAACTAATAGTACAGATTAATTGGATCGAGTGGTAAAATTCAATTTACAACCAATTGTGTTGATAATTTCATCAACGCAGCACTTTCTGTCCAAATTTTATTTTGTTGAAATCGTCGTGAATTAATCCAAATTACGTCAGATCTAACAATAGAAAAATTCAATAAATTCAAATTTATTTCATTTTTACTAAAAATTGTGTAGCTTAAATAGCATATAACAGTACTTTAAATCAAAAGGTTCCTTAGGTAATACAAAAAAGACAGTTTGAGAGATAATAAATTTTAAGCAAGTGTAACGGTTGCATCCGCGAAACACAAAAATTTCAAAGTTGGTGAAATAAACTCAGGTTTAGGTGTGTCATAACAATTATAGCCTATAAAGGAGTAATTTAAGAAGGGTTCTAAAATCATAAAAATGAAAAACTTGAAAGAGCTACTGTAAAATTAAATTACCCGCAACTCAAAACTACAAAGGCCACAGGCAGATTTTTTCAAGCTGGCCATGAATAAAGATCAGTTTCAAATGCAGACGTCTGATTCACCAAGCAAACCAAATCCTAGAGGACAGAAACGCGACATCTTTTTCGTGCAACATACAACGCGAACACCAGCGGAAAGATCACCATTACTTGTCAATGTAAAAATATAAACCAACAAAGTAGATTAAGCACTCACACTACGAATGTAAAATAGAAATTCTGATGTGAAGTTTGCTACAGCAATAAAGCGTTTAAAACAATTATTAAAGCGAACGTAACAAATTTGAAACAATCCGGGAGTGTACCGAATGTGTTTGTTTGTTTTTGTGGCTGCTGGTTCCGGATGTGGAATTTCTCTTGGCTCTCTTGGACTAGAACAGTTATATAGTCATTTCACCATGACTATTAGAATTTTTCCGAATCTGGAAGAGTTCCACCGCCAGTAAGGATTTTTAACGTGCCAAACATCACATTGACACGGTGCCTACGATTTTATTTCCTTATCTGAGAAGAAGGCATGTTTTTTAAATTTTTCTCTGCTGAAAAATTTAGCCACCTTGATCGGGTTTGAACTCACGAGTGTGAAACGTGAATTTAAAACGGTACGAAAGCAGGAAAATCAAAGCCAACGTGAAATCGCGAGCTAAGAAGTCTGCAGTAAGCGCAGTCACTGGTACCTACAGCTTTGAAACAAGACTGAAAGACTTTGTCTCATATTACGATTCCTAAGGTATCTAAATGATTTTGTAATTTACTTATACCTGTTATTTTAAAATTATTTCAGAATATAATTGGTTATATTGAATTCAATTGTTTTCTAAATTGGTTATAGAATCTTGTACACTATTATAATTTAAGATCTGGGAAATCCGTTACCCACTTGATGTGGATTATATTGTTTTTCTTTCATTATTTTGAGCTGTAACAAATATAGAATCATTCCTTGGGTTTGATAAACTTTAACAATACTGAGACTATTGATTGCAGCATTTCTGAGCATAAGTAATTTCAAACTGTGGATTACAGAAATCCTTCCATGAGTATAGGATCTCCACATGCTTGATTTACAATCAAATGGTTATTTATATAGCATTCTTCTCTAATTTTCGTTACTTATACCCCCCCCCCCCCCCCCCCCC
>JAHWXV010187098.1:0-15245 GCA_024586415.1 Phrixothrix hirtus
AGTCGGTGCTCTACGATGTGGATAGCGTTGATGGTACAAATTTGCGGCAGCAACGGCATTTTTCCGGCATTCACCAAAAATTAAAATCATATCAGTTTTTCCATTATTTGAATACATCTTCTAATAAATGAATACAATTGGACAATAAACGTCAAGATTAATGACTAGGATGTTTGAACTACTGCTAACGCTTGTTTGACTAATATAATATTTATGCTTTTAAATAACATTAAAGGTGAATACCAATTTTACTAGGAGTTCATTATACTCGTAGTAGTTTAAATATTACAACTTAATTATTAACAGTTGGAAATATGACAAATTAGGTATATATGTTTTTATATTGGAATAGCGACCTATGAAAGTGTAAATTGGGTTGCCTACTTGGGATATTCAGGGTTGTCATTACTCAGTAATAGCCCTGTATATGTTAGTGATACAATAATCACTCTAACTTTTGAGAAGCTTCTTGAAGTGTTCTTGTTGCTGTCCTAAATTAAAATATTTAGGGTATGCTGTAAACAATAATCTGCGCATTGCTCCCGATACCATTTTAACTATCTTATCCCGAGCTGCCCCTAAGAACGTCAGAGATATTCGCAGAGTGTTAGGTACGACCAATCGGTATACCCGATTTATATCTAATTTTTCGTCAGTAGTATCACGAATTTCAGTTTTGACTAGGAAGAATACTCTAAGTGTGAACTTCTACTTGTGAATACACGTTCGGGTCTATCAAAGAACTTTTGGCAACCCATTCGGCAATTCTTACCTGGCAACGTTAATTCTTTATTTTTTTGTTTTACTTAAGCACTAATACTGGAAGGGTTGTTATATTTTTCTTATTTATTTCTTTTCATGTTTTTATTACAAATTTTCTCCTCGTTTGATTAAACTTTGTCATTTCAGTGCAGAGTTCGTAAATCAGAAGATTCTTCTTCTTCTAGTTCTTCCTTTTCCTTGTTTTTTATTCATTTCATATATGTCTTTATTTATCTAAGGTATTCAGGTTTTAGTTCTAATCGAATACCTTGTAATTGGGTATGTTAGTTTATTCTCAATATCTTTAATCCATCCTAACAGCAGCATTGAAAAAATGTAGGACCCAAGAATATGGTTTTCATTTTTGAATTCACATCATGACACGTCAGTGTATTTTATTTATTTTGTACTATTTCTATGACTGCCTTAAATGTTTCTATTATTCTGTGGGAAAACATTTTAATTGATAAAATATAACAAAGAGAATATTTTGAAATTAACAATTTCAGTATCTATTTGTTAATATAAAATTATTTTATTTAGAGAGCTTAAAATAGCTTTTAGGCTTTCTTCTATTTTTAAAGCAACTAAATAGCTATTATAATTACCAAATCATTGTGATGATGAATTTTATCTAGCACGATCTAGCATTCCATATCATTGTTATTAAAAAAATCTTGTTGCATTATTTAGATTTTATTTAAAAATAATTTATTAATTATTGATTACAGGGTGAGTTGCATACAAACCAATTAATTACCTAAGTATTTAATTGTAATTAATTATTTAATGTAAAATTAAGTTCTATATTTGAAATGTGATTGGTTAAAAAATATTTTAGCCTTACAAGCTGATTGATCGATAGATTTAACTGTCCTTGATGCAAACGGTCCCTAGTAAAATTACATAATTAATTTTTCTAAGACAGTTTGTGTAGCTCCATCTGCCGTTTAGTCTATCAACAGTGTGATTCTTTATCATGTTACATAGAGGCAGATAACACACAATACACTTGAATAAATCTAAGGGTAGCGTTTTGTTATTCCAGTTTTTTTAATAAATAAGATCAAAAGCAAAATTACGAACTGCAAATAAACTAATACCTTAAATGCCAAAGTACCATTTTCTTTAGTTTCACCCAAAATTGGCATCATATCGGTTTTTTCGTCGTTAGAATACTTTACGAAAATAAGATTAATTTACGTCCCATAACATACGCAATGTTTTTCTCGTAGAAATAAATATTAACGTAACTGGAAAGAATTCTAATGAATATTCATGTGAGGCCAAATTTTTCATAGGTATATCTTTCTCATTCTTACCTACATAATTCTCATATGGGCTATTCCCTAATGAAATACTTTTAATCAAATTTGTTAAGTATATATAACCATTTATGTATAATAATTAGCATATTTTGTTAGTGTGTGAATATAGCGTATATTATACACAAATATTAATTAAATTAGTATTTAAAATGCAAGTAGTTGCTATAAATTTTGGCACTGTTAATTATATAATAAATAGACAAATTCACCTTAATATTGATAAAAACGTGTAAATAAAAGTTTGAACTCACTTTCTTCCTATTTACTTAATGAGTATAAGTGCAATAGTTATATGAAAATTCTCTGTCCTTGTCGACTTCAACGTCTACTATACAACAGCTAATGTACTTTCGTTTCCAGTTACGTAATATCTATTTCCATGGTTTTTTCACAGATTCAAATTGTTGTTTTTAATTTTGAAGCAATCTGTGATGTGTTTGTAACTCCTAATCTTCCTTTGTAACTTGATATTTTTATTAAAAAACTGAAATAAAAAAAGATTGCTTGTAGAATTCATTCAAGTGTAATGTGTGTAATTTTTGTCCTTTTTAAGTAATTTTTGCTACAATTTTTTACATTATTATAATACTAAACTTGCATTCCTCTTCCTTCACTTTTATAATAGGTGTTTTTACGATAATTAAACCGCTTCACACCGATCCAGTATTCCTTCTATATATTTCATTAATAGTTTTTATGATACAACGGAGATAAAACATTTCTGCCGGTGTGGAACGGTTTAATTTATCGTAAACGCCTAATATTCTGTTCAATTTTGTGGCAGAACTTTTACGGCGCCATCTGTTGTATCTTATATTTATTAATTTCAAGTAGGTTTGTTTTTTAGCCTTTTGTAAAAAACAATTAATATAGTTTTAGATTTTGTTAACTATTATATCCTGTTAAATCGTGGAACATGCCTAACTACACAAATTAAATTAATTAAATAAAACACTTGTGAAGTTCCAAACTTTTGCAACTTCATAAGTGTTTTATTTAATTAATTTAATTCGTGCAGTTATTTACAGGTTTCTTCTTTTAAATTTCGTCTGAAATACTACACATAATAATTATGGCCAATATAAGTGACACTTTTGCAAATTTAAATTTACTAAGGACAATAAATATAATACAATCCTCCTACATACAGTTGTTTATTACTAAATGAATTATTCAATGAATGCTAGATATAAACTTCAAGGGTTGCTCAAGTCAGAAACTAAAGAACATAAAATATACATTTACCTTATTTATTCGAGAATTCATTAAATATTCAAAAGCAAACACCCACGAAATGATCTCAAAAATGCTGCTCTGATTTGGGTTTTATTAAAGACTTAGTCCGTTTCACTCTATTCCATTCCGTTTAATGAAGTTTATGATTGTCAAATTTTTAATATCTGGCGTGGTAAAGAAAATTATGTCCTTTGCTTGTTTGTAAGTAGTGGGAGCTTATCTTCGAATTAAATTGGGAGCATATCTTTTTATTGATGTTACAGTTTCGGAAAACTATAAAAATAGAATCTATTGATAAAAGTATTCATGTTTTACGAATCTTTAAAAAATAAAAGCGGTAAATGCGAAAATTCTGAAAGGACGCAAAGAAAGACTTGTTTATGAAGCGTGAAAAGTTTTAAAATTCTGAGCGTTGCAGGGTCATCATAAAATATCGAATATTTTCTCAAGCTCGTGTTTTATACCCTTTATTCAGAAACTTCATTTTAGATGAACCTCTTAAAATTGACATTTATGGGTTTTATGTTATGTTTTGAACTATCATTTGTTTTATCTCCATTACATATAATTAACCACAAACACATAAAGAGCTAAATACACAAAATATTCGCTTATAGAATACACTGTTTTGACTTGAGCAATTATAAAAGGGTTAAATCAATATTTATGTTTCGATCATTGTAGATTATAGTATTTTGTTACTAATTGGTGACAAAGGGATGCTCTAGATCTTTAAATATAAAGATAGCACTTATACGAGGGCGGTCTGATTAGTGAAGTAACTAACAGAGATATGACGCCATATTCTACACATGCATGTCATTTATCAAATCCATCATGTTATAAGGCAATTCTCAAACTTTTAGCCAAATACATTGTGTCCTTTGTCTCTTAGGTTGTTTAAAGTAAACGTGTTACATTGTTTTGTGAATATGGACACAAGAGAATTTCATGCTGTGATTAAATACTTCCACATCGCTAGGAAAAACCCAAAGAAATTAATGAAGAGTTATATAATGTTTGTGGCGAATCTACGTCATCGTTTAAGACAGTTTGTTTCAGGGGAATGAATTTAAACGTGGCCGTACGAGTACCGAATATGAAACTAGATCAGGACGTCTGAAAGAGGTTACCACTGACGAAATGATCACCAATGTCCATGATCTTGTTTTAAATGATCGTCGATTAAAGGTGCGTGTGATAGCAGACGTTATAGGTATATCTAAAGAACGTGTTGGTCATATCTTACATGAAAACTTGGGTATGAGAAAGCTGTCAGCAAGTTGGGTGCCGCGTCTGCTAACCGTGGACCAGAAACGAATGCGCGTAACAACTTCTGAATTCTGTTTGACCGAACTTTTGCGACGATTTATTACCGTTGACGAAATGTAAATACACCACTATACCCACGAAACAAAAATTCAACCCAAACAATGGGTAGAAGCCGGCTGCAGTGCACCGAAGAAAGCAAAAGTGGTTCCATCAACTAATAAGGTTATGGCCACCGTATTTTGGGATGTTCGTGGTGTTATCTTTATAGATTATCTGAAAAAGGGCAAAAAAATCACAGGCAAATACTACGCGTCGTTATTAGACCAGCTGATTGAAAAATTAAAGGAAAAACGACCGCATTTGGCAAGAAAGAAAGTGTTGTTTCATCATGACAATGGACCGGTTCATTCACCGAACATTGTCACGGAAAAATTAGTTGAATTACGATTCGAAATACCTTACAATTTATATTTAGCTCAATCTGACATTTTCTTGTTTCCAAACTTGAAAAAATGGCTAGGTGGAAAGATTTTCATCTAATGGGGAAGTGATTGTAGAACCAAATAATTATTTTGAGATGTTTGATTCGTCCTATTATAGTGAAAGCATTAAACGACTTGAACATCGTTGGAACAAGTGTATCGTGTTAAAAGGGAACTATGTCGAAAAATAAATGTAAAAATCTTGAATAAAGTACCTTCTTTTGTAGTACTTATCTTAGTTCACAGACCACTCTCGTATATATATCTTAAACATTGTCAAGTTATACAACTTAAGGAATTTATTTACACATTACACAGTTAGATGTAACCCTGAAATCATAGACCACATTTTTAATATCCGTTAAATTTCTTGCGCAAATTGTTGTTCCTATGTTGTTTGGTTTCCAATTTGAAGACTTATTGGAATATTTAGATGAAGGCGAGTCTTTTAGAAACCGACTATATGTGACGATGTTTTTAGATAGTTTTGTACCACGAAAAGGATGCTAATACACCGGATAACACAGGCGATCTTAACGTGCAATATTACGCATCATCATTGGTGGGAGTGTATCCGTCACCTAATCCTCTAAATAGAAGTGACCAAAGAGAAACAGCGCGCTGTTGCTTGTCTTTTAATAGTGAAAGCCGTTGGTAGCACTTAGATATGTGAATGAAAACAGTGATATCAGCTACATGATGGCCTAATTTTGTAACACATCGTGACAAGAGAGGAGACGTGGTTCAATAATTATCAACTGCAAACGAATAGGTAAGCCTGACAGCGGAAATATATCGACTTCCCCCTACGAAGGAAGTCCTACCTATACAAAACAGCGAGAGTAAGGCGGCGATGACATTGTTTCTCGATCAACACTAGAGTTCTTGGAGGAAAGCAAACGAAACGCCCAGGACTGCTTTCGTAAAGCGCCACTTTGCCTCACGACAATGCTGTCTATGCCACAGTGCAGGAACTCAGACGGGAAGCACCCATCTAACCTTATATAGTACTGTCATGTTCCGTGTGATTTTCACGTATTCGGGAAGTTGAAACGTGACCTTAAACATCAACAGCCTCAGTTTAACAATAGTTCTAGCAACAATTCTTCTTGGGATAAGTGTCTCAATAAATGTGACAACTACGCATATATGACTTAAAGTCAGTAGTTCGATTTTTTTGAAAAACCTAACCATTTGGAAGACTAAAAATTGAATTGGAAGTTGCAATTGGGAATCATTAGCCTTCAAAATTTGCTTGGGGTTTTGTGACAATTTTCTATAACTGTTTATTTGTCACAAAAAGATAAATGCATCTCATTCGCCTATGGATCTACGAAATACGACAATTAAGTAATGAGACTGATTTTTTTGCAAGATGTGGCAACCCTGCAGCTCGCGCAAGCCCTCCATCTTTCACCTTGATCTCTAAGCAACTTCTAGTCCAAGCGGCACATTGGTGCGGCCGCTCAATCGTGAGTTGTGCTGTAATAAGGGAACACGTGTTTTTGTCTCTCGTTACAGAAACGGAATCGCGAATTATTGCGCAACGGTATGCCATTTCTTTTTGTGTTAAATTAGGTGAGAATGCGACAACAACTTACGGTAAGCTTCAGAAGGCTTTTGGAAATGAGGTTATGTCAAGAGCTCAAGTTATCGTTGGCATAAAATATTTTGTGAAGGCATCGTTCTGCCTTCACAAAATATTTTATGCCAACGATAACTTGAACTTGCAGAACGATGTTGAAGTTAAAGAGCGCAGTGGACGACCATCACCCTCATGGACTTATGACAACATGGACAGGGTGGGTGAAATCATACGATCTGATCGAAGATTATCCGTTAAAATAATGGCACAAGAACTTAACATCAATGGAGAAACTGTTCGTCAAATACTAACTCAAAATCTGGGTATGAAAAAAATTTGTGCAAAGATGGTCCCAAAAAATCTTACAGACCAACAGCGAGAAACATGGAAAAATGTGACAGTCGATTTGTTAGAGCAAGTGGAAATCAATCCAGATTTATTGAGCAATGTTATCACTGGCGATGAAAGTTGTTTCTACCAGTACGATCCAGAAACAAAACGTCAAAGTTCGCAATGGTGTTCAAAAGGATCACCCATACCAAAAAAAGCTCGCATGTCAAAATCAAAAGTAAAATGCATGCTTGTGTGCTTCTTCGATTCCAAGGGCATTGTTCATAAAGAGTGGGTGCCTCCAGGCCAAACAATTAACCAATATTTCTACAAAGAAATTGTAGAAAGACTTCGAAAACGAGTTCTTCGTGTTCGTGCAAACATTGCTAATAATTGGATTCTTCATCACGATAATGCGCCATCCCATACTGCACTGTCTGTGCAGCAATTTTTAACCTCAAAACGCATTTCAGTACTACTACAGTCACCTTATTCATCCGATATTGCTCCGTCCGACTTTTTTATATTTCCAAGAATCAAAATGGTTGTCAAGGGATACCATTTTCAAACAACAGAAAATGTCCAAAAAGCTGTGGCGAGGGTCTTGGAGGACATTCCAAAAGAAGAGTTCCAGAAATGTTACCAGCGGTGGCAGAAGCGCTGGAGCAAGTGTGTGCAAGCAGAAGGGAACTAGATTGGAGGAGATTACACTAAAGATGACTAAAACATAAGTGATATTTTTTTCACATCAGTCTCATTACTTAATTGTCGCACCTCGTATACGCCAAGTAGCCATTTGTATCATCAAAACTTCGCGCTGGCCCTCTTTTATAGTGTTTCCGATTTGCTGTATAAACCAGTTTTCCTTTTCAAAAACAGTACACTATTTTGCAGTTTTTCTGGTTTTCATACTATTTTTTTGAATATAACGTAGCTAACATGCGCCACACTCGTGCATGCATATAAATCAGAAACGCTATTAGATTCTATCTTTATTTGATATTCATAATTTCTGTAAAAATATTTCTCATTACAATGACTATTGAATTTTTAAAATGTTATTAGGCATTTATCGGAGTTATTTAGCTTGCACTCCTATTTCTTTTTAGTTGTTATTTTACTAAATATTTTTGCGCTCAAAGTTGGGTTACACATTAAAGAAACTGTGAAATATCAAGCAAGAAAAAATTAAACATATTTTTTGACAATAAAAGTTCTGGGTTAATGGCATTCGATAGCTTCCGCATTTTTATCTAAATCCATTGCACACTGAACTGAAATTAATTTAATTGGCGTATTTTGATTATATGCTGTTTCACGTTTCTCTTTTACTTTCTTAAACAGAGTCCGTAATGGCGAACATACCAGTATCTTAGGATACTGAACACAACCATTAATGGAAAACTTTTAGTGTTAGTATAGTTATGTGATTAATAAAAACTTTTTTCAATAAACAATTACATTAAATACTTCAAAATAAAATAAAATCGCAAAAGAAACACATTAGAATAGTGAACATAGGAAATATATTATCTTTAGCAATGCTACTCACCTCTAACGACTACCTATCCAGGAGGGTGGTAGCCATATATAAAAAAATTGGGAAATTAACTAGAATTAACAAAAATAGGGCTCGTTTTCAATTGTAAGATAACGGCGAACTATTAGTAAACAACTTTGAACTTTGTTTTACGTTTCATATTTCAAATTTTTTTGTGCGGTCTGACCTGGCCTGGCTTAGAGTTGTTTACTATTTCTGTTACTTCAATCATTTATGCTAATGTTTGTTTGTGGCCGAAGTTTCGTGATGTGGAAATTTCCTTTTGCCTTTTGCAAGACTGTGAAAACCATGGCGGTGTTAATACTAGTCAAAAAACATATCACGACCTATACGTAGTTTTGGTAAACTTTTTTAAGGGCCAAATAGTATCCTAGTGTATAATGTTTGGGGCCTCCTGAATGATTTTACTTTAGTTTTGGGATGATGTCATACATGCTACGTTCTTTCTGGAACGGTATCTTCGTCATGGCGATGCCATTGTAGTTCCCTAGTTTAGCAATTACACGTTCTGGAAAAAGTACTTACCGAAAGATCTTCAGTAATAGTATTACTTTTAACTCCCGTGATTGTTTCTGCAATAAAAATAAATTTTGGGATGGCTTAACTTGATCAATTTTGCTTCAACTACGATATGCGCATAAATAAAATGATTGTATTAATGTAGTGCGCTATACTAATATTTTTATGTTTTAGGTTCTTGCCCATGGATTACAAGCAGATGGCAATTCGTTAATGAATGATCATTTCTTCGATACACTTAGAGTTATACCTAAAATAGGAGTTGAAGAACTTAGGCAAATGGCTGAAGAACGTAAAATAAATGTCCGCTATTATGAAGATGGTGCGATAGGCGTGGCGCTTGACGAAACAGTAACTCTTAGTGACATTGATGATATTTTCTATATTTTCGGCAGTTCTCAGAAAGCGCAACAAATAATCGAAAACTCAGACGTTCGTAGCAAATCGATATCACGGAGCGACTTTAACAGGACGTCTTCTTATTTAACACATCCAGTATTCAATTGTCACCATTCAGAAACAAGACTCGTGCGTTATATGAAAACTTTAGAAAACAAAGATATCTCGCTTGTGCATTCAATGATTCCTTTAGGATCTTGCACGATGAAATTAAATTCGACAACCGAAATGATGCCGTGCTCCTTTAAGCATTTTACAGATATTCATCCATTCGCACCTTTAGATCAGTCTTTAGGTTATCAGCAGCTTTTCGCGGAACTCGAACGGGATCTTTGTACTATAACAGGATACGATAAAATTAGTTTTCAACCAAATAGTGGAGCGCAAGGTGAATATGCAGGACTTCGTGCAATTCAGTGTTACCATGAAGCACGGGGTGATAAACACAGAGATGTGTGCTTAATTCCAGTCAGTGCTCACGGAACTAATCCTGCTAGTGCTCAAATGGCTGGAATGCGCGTAGAACCTGTTCGAGTGAAGCAGGATGGATCAATCGACATGGACGATTTGAAGTCTAAAGCTGAAAAGTACAGGAACCGTTTGTCTTGTTTAATGATCACGTATCCATCAACAAATGGAGTCTTCGAAGAGACAGTGGCGGATGTATGTGACATTATACACAAACACGGAGGGCAAGTATATTTAGATGGAGCTAATATGAATGCACAAGTGGGGTTGTGTAGACCAGGTGATTATGGTAGCGACGTTTCACATTTAAATTTGCATAAAACGTTTTGTATTCCACACGGAGGGGGTGGACCAGGCATGGGACCTATTGGCGTTAAGGAACATTTAGCACCATTTTTGCCGGGACATCCTGTTGTAACTATGGGAAATAGTAAATCGAGTTTAGGGGCGGTTAGCGCTGCTCCCTTTGGTTCATCGGCAATTTTACCGATATCTTGGGCTTATATAAAAATGATGGGACCAAGAGGATTACGAAAAGCTACACAAGTGGCAATCTTAAGCGCAAACTATATGTCTAAATTTTTAGAAGGACATTACCATACCTTGTTTAAAAGTGGTACATCAGGACTTGTAGCGCACGAATTTATAATCGATGTAAGAGAATTTAAGAAAACGGCAAACATCGAAGCTGCTGATATTGCGAAAAGATTAATGGATTACGGTTTCCATGCACCCACTATGTCGTGGCCAGTTGCAGGAACCCTCATGATTGAACCTACCGAATCGGAAGATAAACAAGAACTGGATAGATTTTGTGAGGCGTTAATTAGCATAAGGCAAGAAATTAAAGATATTGAAGACGGGAAATTAGATATAAGGGTAAATCCGTTAAAGATGGCGCCACATACACAAGAACAGGTTATTAGCAGTACTTGGGAACGGCCGTATACTAGAGAACAGGCAGCTTTTCCTGCACCATTTGTAAGGCCGGAAACTAAAATTTGGCCGAGCGTTGCAAGAATAGATGATATATATGGAGATAAGCATTTAGTATGCACGTGCCCCCCAATTCTTCCGGAATACAATTACTAAAGGAAAATAAATGATATGCTCTTTATTTAATTAACGTGTATTTGTTAACAAGTCATTAAAGAAATATATTATTATTATTATTATTAATTATTATTAGCGTTTACTACTAGGATTTAGAACGGACGTGGCACAGCACAAAATTATCAACAGGATATGCAGAAAATTTGGGAAAAGCTTTAAAAATAGGCAAAATCTCGAATTATTAATTTATTAGATATCCGAAAGCCTAAATTAGATATGGATGCGTAATTATTGTTTTATTTCTAAACTTTGGTTAATGAATAAACTACTTTCGGATCATATAAATTTTCTTTGCCATTTTTAAATATTTCAAAATTTTCTGCCACAGTAAATATTAAAATTGCAGTCACTTATATGTATGTATGTTAAAATATGTAATTGTATAATTAAACTGCGTACTAAATACAGCATTTCATTTCACGTTTACGTATATTGTAACAAGTCGTAAGCAAGCAAACGGATGTTAGTTTGCTTAAGTATCAATCCGTAACAATTTAGAAATTAAGTGCAGTCCTCTAATATTCCTATGTCAAAAAGCACATGTTAAGAAAAAACATTATCCTAAAACTTCAGGATTTTTTATAAAGCCCTAAACGCAAGGCAACGTCCTTATTTTGTCTTGAGCTTATATTAACCGGAAATGGATTATAAATTCGTCCCGACGTGGGAGATCTTGCAAAATTTGTGCCATCTACCGGTGATTTTTTAATACTGCTTTCTGAATTTGGCGATTTCTTATTGCAAGTTGAAGTAGCAGTAGATGATTCGATTACATTAACGGGGCTAACAGAATATTTGTACGGAGAAGAACTGCGACTAGAGTCACTTTTTTCAAAACTAGCTGCGACGTCCAAAAAATTCGGTCGGCTGGATTTCAAAATTAAATTTTCATATTTTTCTTCTAGATGTCTAGTATATTCTGAATCTAAAATACTGGTAAAGCTTGGCCTAACGTCATCGTCCGTATCGTGTAAGGACGAAGTGATAAATAGGTTATCTTCTTCAGTCTTAAACACATTTTGGTTTTCACTTGGGGATTCTTGATGCAACTCCTCTGCTTTCGCTGAAAAATCTACGTTTGGATATACGGGAGAATTTTCTTCTTCTCGGTACCGTGATTTTATTGATTTGTAGATATCAACAATTGCTCCTGCACAATTATCAGGACTGTTCTCAGTTGGAAATCTATTTTCAGTTTCTTCAGAAAATAGTTTTTCTTCATACGTTTCAATAGAGGACGGGCTAGGTTCATACCTAGTGTAATTTATTGATCCTAACGACTCTAAGATATCCTCGGAACTCTTAATATTCGTTTCCTCATCGTTTACTAAAAGTGACGGTGTGCTGGACACATCACTTTTACGACGTTCTAGTCCTTGTATAGGAGGAGAAGGTGTCAATCTACCCTGACATTGTAAAAGTGAAGGTGTGCTGGACACATCATTTTCACGACGTTCTAATCCTTGTATAGGAGGAGAAGGTGTCAATCTACTCTGACATTGTAAAATACGATGAAGAATTAGAGAGTTTTCTTGAATTATTTCAAGCGCTCTTTCGCTGTTTTTTCGTAGGTGTCCAATTTTTCGTTGCTCCGATGCATCTTCGGAACTACTTGCAATGTTTTCTTCATCTAAGCTAGTCTGTTTAAGGCAACTAACTCGATTTTCTAAAAATTTTTCGAAATCAAAACCGTCATCTTCAGAATCCGAATGTATTCCGTACGTACTAAAATCAAAAAGGTCATCGCTTTCTTTAGTATTTATGGGAGTATCAAAAATATCACTCACTTCTTTTGTATTTACACAAGTGTCCATGGTGCTTTCGGTAATTTGACCGGTATCTAAATGTATATCGGGAACACGACTAAGTTCTGATTCGAACAACATATTTTGCGTTACACTAACATCACTTTGTGTATTGTCAATTTTCATAAGATCAAAATTATCACTAGTAGATTTTGTAAGATTGTCGTCTGGAAATTGACCGTTTAAAGGTGAACTAGGCTGAGGAATTGGCGATATGGCATCTCGATCTTCAGGATCATCGCAAAGTTCGGTATCTGATGATGAAGAACTGGATGATTGCCTTGGCGGAGCATCCTTCCATAGCAATGTTGTATGAGTGGGAGTTTGGCGAGGTGGAGGAATAGCACCTTTTGGAGGACCTAAACGTTTAGCAGGTATTAATGCACTTTTTCCGAGGAGAAGATGATTCATTGCCACTACAGGAGCATTCGGCGGTGAATGCCTTGTAACCGCAGCACTAAAAATTATATGCGCTTGTCGTTGACGTTGTTTTAATTTCGAATACTGCTTCTTTAACGCGTTAATATCAAGTGCCAGCCTTTCTCGTCCGTATACTTTTAGTTGACGGTTACGAACTTCGGTTTCGACGTTGGAAACATTTGAACCCCAAGGGTTTATATTATACAAATACTTTTCTCTTAGATTTGGAAGTTCTCCCAAAGGCCCAATGGTAACAATTGCTTTTACTAATGAATTGGCGTCCACTATGCCAAACTCGAGTATTTCTCGAGTAAGAACGCCCATTATACAATAAAATTCGTCAGCACTTCGAACTGATAAAATCCTTTCAGCTAACGCTTGCCAAATTGCTAACGCTGTACGTAACAGTATTTCATTTCCTTCTAACAAGATGAGATCCCAAACTCGGAGAACTGTGGGTTGAGGTAAGCAGTTGCAGAAAAGTGTTAAAAACCTGAAACCAAATTAGTTTGTATTAGATTTGATTCAGATAACTGCAGGCTAGGATTTATAAATAACTAGTAAATAACTCTATTTTAACATCTTTATATTTAGAAATTAAGTAAATATATGCGGGAATTCGACTTGTGCCTTGAAGCAAGCCTGATGGTGCAAGGGTTAGCGTACCAAAGATTAAATATGGAAGGCCGGTGTTCGATTTTTTTTATTATGTACTTATGACATTTTGAAAAATATTAAAAATTAATAATTTCTATCTAATACTACTTTAAATTTGGCAATTTTGTTAAATTTGATCTCGAAGGAAAATGTTTCAACGATAATTAATTATAAAAGTTTCCTTAAACTCGATTTAAATGTAAAAATGCTTTTGGAAATCGCCGATGTAAATAAAATTTTAAGTATACGAGGAATTAACTTGAAGATTAAATCGTAATTTATGTATTTATAACTTTTAAAACTTTAGAGTTACGCATTTGAAGTAAGAAATCGGTTATAATGTGCTTCGTTATATTCTGTTTAGCATTCTTTTTATATAAAATTTTCTTATTGCAAAGTTTTGAATTCGTTAAGGTGGAAGATTAGCTTGTTAATTTATCATAAGGCATAGCAACGGATTTTTCCCCTTGATACACAACGTACAGTTTCTATAAATTTTTGTCGCACCTTGTCAAAACATAGGTTTTTACCATGTAATATGTTCATTAGAAAAACTTAATTATTAATTGGAAAACTAACAATTTAGCAGACGCGAATGTGTAATAAAAGATTTTGTTCTGGAACCTTCTAAACTGAAAGTCAAAACATCTGAAAATTGATCAAATTATACAAATCATTTTTAAAAATGTATTGAGCAATTTTTGTTTTACAAATCTATTTAGAAATAAAAGTAATCCACATAACACCATGTTACTTTGCATTTATAAAAATAATTCATAGATGTCATATCATAACATTTCTTATATTTCGCAGGACTTCAAATTACCAATACTGTTTTCCACTTGAAGAATTGAAGCTAGGTGGCTAGAATATTTTTGTAACTTTATATTTAAGTAGGTAGTTGGTATGTAATAGAATATATTTATCTAGGGTAATAGACAATGATAGAAATATTGTACTAGGCACATTCAGATTTAAAAACTACCGCATGTGTATAGTTTACAAATTTATTTCACAACCTCCCATTTAAAAAAAAACGTTTGTTAATGTTTTTAAAAGTAATTTTGGTGAAGGTTGAATTAATACCTAGTGGTAAAATCGCTAATAAATGTAACAGGAGGAAATGTCACGTTTAACTCGAAAACGCTTATTTACTAAGTTGTATGTGTGTAGGTAGGTAATAGATACTATATAGTACCTATACATAGTGCTGTGTCCAATTTGGTCACTTACCGCGATTTGCGTAAATTAACAAAATACCTGAGCGATCGCTTACAAAAAAATGCAATTTATACCTAAGGGAATTTT
>JAHWXV010187102.1:0-13859 GCA_024586415.1 Phrixothrix hirtus
TATATATATATATATTATATTGTTAAACGCCTTATTATGTTTGCACCACTTTGTATATGAAGTTCATTAAAGTTAATTAATAAATAGTTAGATAAATTGTAATAATTTTCTGAACGCATCTCGTATGCTTGTAACACGTCACTTTTATATTATCCTGTTAACTTTGGGAGTTATTGGTTACTAATCTTAACTCAAAACAAATCAATTCTTGATATTCAATTTATAATAAGAAATCTTATTTTTAATCCCGTTAATTCTAAAAGCATTTTAAATAACTTTAATATAACAAATCAAATCCTTGTCGCTTTATAATAATGAAACCCTATGTTAATTATTTATTTAAGTTTTGTTGGGAATAATTCTAAATAAGAGGTAGTTTTTAATAATTATGTTAACTAAATTAATTTCAGACAAAATTTACGTAGATGACACAATCAGTGATTCTCGGTAACATTTTTCAAGGCTGACATCATCAGCGTGTTGCTATGTAAAATGTGTAGACGCGAGATCTTTTATCGCTATAATACAGTCACATTATTGGTCTATTTGAAATGTAATTCTGTGATTGGGGAGTTCTTTCGGGCAGCAAACAGTCTTCGTTTCAGTCTTTGTTGGTAGCGTCCTAATCTCGGAAGGGAAAGCATTAATTTTAAGACCGTAGCGGTTACGGACATGTTTAATTTCAAATAAATTTTTCTTTAAAGAGGAAAAGGATTATTGTTATTTTGATTAGTGGGAACCCGTTATAGCTGTGTTGTGTTCCTTTTATTTTATTCTTAGTTAACTTTACAAGAAAGTTATCAAGGTAACCCGTTCTCTTTTGCATCAAATTAATTTATTGCTATCAAGGGACCAGCATATAACTGTAGAAGTGAAATACATTCAATTTTTAACTTTCAATAAACATTCAAATTTGCCATTAGAGGTCGCTGCAAACGCCTTAAGTGTAAATTAGTTAACGTAACCTTTGTTTGTTGACTTTATATTATTTTTAAAGTCACCGTAAGTTGTTAAATATTTATATCCAGGGAGATTAGCATGGATTAAAATTCATAAATTGATTGTCCACTGTTAGGAATACATGCGTGTGACCTAAGTATATTTAAGATAAAAGATATTGTGAGATTTAATTTAGCAAATAATTTTTAATACGGGGGATCCTACCAAAATCTATTTAAAGCAAATTGTATAATAAATTCACATCACTCGGTTACGCTGACGCTTCGCTTTGCAAATGCAAACAATTGTTCTGCAAAAAATGATGCATTTTTAATCCTTATAACATAATATATACACCAATGTTTTAATTTTCCAGTAACTCAAGTGATCAGTATCACAAAATTACATTGTTGGTATTATTCGATTTATCTACCGAAAATTCCGTTGGGAGTGAAAATTACCTAGCGATATTTTATGGAAATTTTTGAATGCTCGTGGTATACAGGGTTACTTTGAAATGCTTTCAGATATTTTAACCAGTTATTCTTTATGCCCGTACATTCACAAAAAAATAATAAGAAGGAAATTAAACAGCTTTAATTTAGGCACGATCGAATTTAGAAAATTCTTGGAAAGCTTTTTGAGAACTTCTGATTTGAAACATGTATTGTATACCAGGTGGCGATGAAATCACGTTATGTTCATTCCAGTTCTACTCATATTACAGATCATTGCAACGTATATTGATAAACATTCAGCATAATTAAAATTGACAAAAAACTCCATTCTGATTTATTAAATTCAATTTAGTTGTGCACGTTTTGAAACATGCTTATTATCCACTTTTCGAATGCTTTTTGTATAAGTAAAAATTATCAAGAAACGGTAAAAACTTAGTTTAAAATAAAATAAGGCCTATTTTTATACAACTAATTTGTTTTTTCTTTTCATTATTTTTGAACTAAAAGCTTTATTAAAAAAAATAAAAATTCATAATATCCTTTTGGTACACACAGGTACAAGCTTTTTAACTTTACGTAGGTAACTAGAAATTATTTATTACTCAATTTCGTAAATATCAAGAAAAAAATCTGATGTGAGACAACACACGCCTTTCTCTTACGTACATAGATATACAAATATGCAAAGATCCGCAAATGATTAAAATATTATTTATGTCCATGTTAGCGGAGACGCAAAACCCTGCTTAACTCCAGAGTTTTTTTCTGATAACTCGCTTCATCGCATTTTTTTAGAAAAACTTCTACATTCGCGTAAAAGGATTCCAAAGTCAAAGAACTGAAGCAAGTTTCAAAAACATTGTTATAGTTATTTTCGAGAAAGTTGCAAAAATTTAAATACCGCAAGAATAAAGTGGTACTTCCGGTCATTCGATTTAAACCAAATTCTTGTTGTCTCATGTACGGAAGATACGAGGGGTGCTGCAATCGTTTCGGGAATAGGTATGAAAACACAATGAAAATACAGTAGTAATGCTTCTATTGTTTTTCAAAATATTTTCCCATCTTCAGGTGTTGAAAAACGAGTTCCACGCATTTTATTTTTGACAACCGGGAATAAAAAGAAATCATTTGGACTTAAATTCGGACTATATGGACAATGGATCATTAATTCTACCTTTTGCCGCTTCGAATAATCGACCGTTTATGATGCTGTGTGTGACGATGCATTGTCCTGGTGCAAGATGATTCAACGCTTTGGATTAGTTTTTTCTGATTTCATTGATAACTTCCAGTAAGCAAATGCTTGTATACCAATCAGCATTGACCGTGCGACGATCCTCTAAAGTGACGGCAACAACGTGACCAGTAACACTGATAAATGTTGCGACCATTTTCTTTGAAACACTTCGTGAACGGACAACTTTTGTTGGATTCAATTCATCTTGAAATGCCCAAACACGCGACTGTAGCTTTGTTTCTGGCTCATATGAATAAATCCAATAAATCCTATAATGAGGTTATAAACCAAATTTAAAGCAGCACGGTTAACTTTTTTCTGCATTTCCTTGCTCCATTGAACAAGAGCCACTTTTTGGCTCTCCGTCAAATTATGTGGAATCTATCGGACACATAATTTTTTCACACCTAAATCGTCATGCAAAATCGTTGATATTAGTTTCATGTTAATGCCAAGGGTTGATTCTATTTCACGGTAAGTCGCATGCCGATCCATCTCAATCATCTCACGCACAGCATCAATTTTTTTTGAAACAACACTAGTTCGCGGATGACCTTCGCGAAATTCGTCACTGAGACTACTGCGACCAAACTTGAATTCTGAAAACCAGCGATAAATTGTTGTTTTGGATGGCGTATTATAACCAAATGCCGAAACAAGACGATCCATACATTGTTGTTGAGTTAAATTACTTTTAAAATCATAAAAAAATCAATACAAACGTTACCAAGCGATGTTTTATTCAATTTCCAATCCTACATAACCAAAAAAATGTTGAATTTTACGATAGTACCATCTATCATTCTCTAATAACGACTGAAGTCCTCGATTCCGGAAACATATACAGAGCGCCTCGTACAAAACTTAAATATAGATTTTGATTTCCATATGATGATTTGTTTTTGAGATAATTGTTCATAACTAGTACTCCAAGTACTTCCGGTTACTAGATTTTCAAAAATTTATTAAAAAACCCCTTGGTTAATATAAAACTAAATTAAGTATCTAAGAAATACACTAAGATTAAAAAAATCATTACAGCCGATTTCAAGAAAACCGTGAAAATGAAGAATTGGGAAAATAGCTAAAAATGATAGAAATAAAGTGGTACTTCTAGTTATTCGATTTTTAATTTTGCATACAAAGGTGATCGTGACCTCAAATATAAATTTTCAGTTAAGCTAGGACTTTTAGTATCATAGTTATTTTATTCAGAGTTAACGGTGAAAGTACTTCCGGTTAGTCGAGTTACGGAAAATTTAGTGAGAAACTGCTTAGATTATTTAAAATCTTGCCACGCGGGCTAGCTTCGTCCTAGATAAAAAGCAAAGTATAGAAAATAGGAAAGGAAACAGAGGATAACTCACGTGGTAAAAGAGATGGTTGGTCGGCTCGGACGTCTTTGTAAGAGAGTGGGAAGAGGGCAGTTGTAAAACTATAGAAACGCAGTAAATATTTAGTCGAATGTAAGATACATTTTTTCTCAGCGAAAATAGGAAAGTAAGTAATGTTGTGAGCGCCATGCCTTCAAATTGTATAAGGTGTTTCCACACAGCCGAAATTTTAAGCTAAAGAAGGAAGAGAGGCACTTTTGTAATGCATTGTGTTTATTGAAAGCGAACTATGCGCAGGAGCACTCAGTATAATTTTTATGAAGCAACGTCGAAATTAAGTTGCATATAAAGCAAACACAAAATTTAACAATAAAGCACATTCAGTATAGAGAACTTATTGTGTGTACCTCGTAATTTGGTACACTTTATAATCCTGTAAGAAAATAAATTAGGCACAAGAATAAGCAACGCGATTGTACTGCTTACACTAATTAATTAATTAATTATTCAACAATAAAGTTAAAGAAAAAAACAACCAAATGCATAAAAATCGTAAAATTTTAAGATATTGCTTTAGAAAAATTACGTTACAAAATTATTTAAAGCATATAAGGAATAGATTTAAATTCAAAGATTTACAAAGTTGAGATTCTAATACGCTAATCGTAACATTAGCAAGATGTGTTGGACAGACCAGGCATTTGCTGTCTGTTGACGCCGTCCTACTAGATTATGATAAAACTAAATTATTTGCATGATTAGAATTTCGTATGTAGCTAATTACATTTTTGTATTACTTATTACTGCAGTGCAAACAAGTCTGCACGAAAGTTAAATACTTTTCGTAATATTCAATGAAACATAAATTAAAATAACTAATTACGGCCAAAATTAGTTCCTTTTTAATTTCAACCAAAATGAAGAATTAAGACCGTAATTTATTAAAATTGTTAAAATTAAAATGATGGCTTTCAAAATTGCCTGTTTGCGTAGGTAAACAATAGATTATAAAACATCAAGCAATGTAAAATTAATTTCTAAAGGACATAATTATTAAAACAAATTTTAACTAAATTGAAATCTGTATATTTACAGTTATGAAATTTTGGCAACAAGTAAAATTTAGTTTTGCGTTACAACGCTTAATAAATTAAATTTAAGTAGATACTTCAGTATAATAAAAAATAAAAATAACGTGTTTCAACAGCAAGTATTAATTAAAGCGTAATAGTTCATAGTAAAGCGAAACATTGGAGTAAATGAAAGTAAAAATAAATACCCATCGGAGCTTTTCTGTATGTGAGGGTTTCACGAATCACAGCAGGACGATTCGGAGTAGATAGTACAGCACCTGAAGCATTCTGGAGTCCTACGGACGGGAAGGTCAAGCCAGTATAAGAACAAATGGGAGTCGTCGACATTCAGAAGCCAGGATCTCTCAATTCTAATGCTCGAACCCGTCGAATCCCCTATAAATCATTATGATTAATTGCAGGAATTTATTGTAACACTATATGTGTCCATTGGTTATTTTTAATTTAATTCCAATTTATTTTTGTGTAATTTAATAATCCAACAATTTATGGTGTGTGATGTACATTTGTTTGTTGATTGCAACAATTTAATAATCACGGAAAACGAAATCATTAATTTATTTGTTTTGATTTTTAAATAGATAAATTTATACAAATACTACCGTATCTAGCAGCACCATACAAGCACGTGGGGAAGGAGAGAGGAATATAACGTTAAATTGAATAAGCAGTTTCGACTCGAACCTTCATCGACGTCGTTACAGTCTCCCTCTTAAAATATATATTAAAAGTGAATTCTACCAAATACTAACTTTTACATGCAGCTTATTAAATTGAAATACGAGCAACACACATACACACACACCCGCACACACGCAAGCGCGCACGCAGGCACGCATGCGCGCACCACGCACGCACGCAAGTACGCATGCACGCAAGCACGCAAGCACGTAAGCACGCTAGCACGCACGTACTCGCATACGGACGCACGCGCGCATGCGCGCGCGCATGCGCGCACACACATACACACACAAACGCACACACACACACATACATACACACATACATACACACATACACACACACACACACACACGCACACACACACCCGCACACACACACCCGCACACACGCACGCACGCACGCACGCAAGCACGCATGAGCGCACCACACGCACGCACGCAAGCACGCATGCACGCACGCAAGTACGCAAACACGCTAGCACGCACGCACGCGAATACGCACGCACGCGCGCATGCGCGCGCACGTGCGCGCACACACATACACACACATACGCACACACACACACATACATACACACATATACACACCCGCGCACACACACCCGCACACACACCCGCACGCACACACCCGCACACACACCCGCACACACACACCCGCACACACACACCCGCACATACACCCGCACACACACACACCCGCGCACACACACACCCGCACACACACACACCCGCACACACTCACGCACACGCTCACGCACACACGTACGCACGCACGCACGCACGCGCGCACGTACGCACCAACGCACGCACGCTCCCACACACGCACGCACGTACGAACGCACGCGCGCACACACATCCACACACAAACACGCGCACACACACACATACACACACCTGCACACACACACACCCGCACAAACGCACGCACGCGCGTACGCACGCATGCGCGCACGCAAGCACGCACGCACGAACGCTCGCACGCACGTACGCACGTACGCACGCACGCGCATGCGCGCGCTCGCGCACATACACACACACACACACATATACAGACCGATTCCTAAAAACATGATTTTCGTACTCAGGGTACCTGAAAACGTGTATTTCCACCAAAATTTCGACATCGAAGATTTTATTCGAAAAAAATACTTTCTCTTTTACCTATATTTCATATAGGGTAAGAGAAAGTAAAAATAAGTTCATAGCAGTCGAATATTTCTCCTGAACGGGTAAACAACCTTTTAGATTTAAAAAAGACATATCTAAGTGCAATTCGTCATTTTTTTTGCAAAATCCATCTTCAAGCGACTGTTAAAACTATTAAATATGTGTTTGTAAATTGAACTACCCCTGATGATTTCTTTCCTGAATGTAGTTTTATAAGTGCGCTTGCATATAAAAATTAGGACATTTATTTTGGCAGTAAAGGTCAAGCACTCATATATTAGTATATAAACAGAGTGCAATCCGATATCTTATTTTAAGTTGTTATGTCAGCAATTACATTCGAATATTAAAGGATAATACATTTGCGCAGAAATCAATAAAAAAAAATATTTATATGGTTTTTATAATATATATCTGAAAAAATTAGATTTTCTATAAATATAAAACCTAATCTGATTTCCATCCAAGATCGATAACTATAAAAACCCTCTTATACTTTATTATTAAAACTACCATATTCTATTTAAATTTCGATAATAGAAGCTTCCCGAACAACGACATCGATTAATTCCGCCCCATAATTGCAAACCCAAGCCAACGCGAAGTTTAGCAGTTTTTTGGGCTTCATTAATAGAACTGATACACACATACGTTAGTACAAAATTTCTGATTGATGCTTAATTTAAAAGAATGCAAAACATTTTAAAGTTTTATTCTAATCTTTAAAACAAATCTGAATTACGATCTAAAAATAAAGATATTAAATGGCTACCTTGTTAAAGTGGAATATCTCCATTGTTGCTACTGTGCTACATCTATTTCCCTTAAATTTGAATCCACATTCAAACATTTGTACGCAGTAAATCATCATAACAATGCATATCGCAATTCTGGAATTATGGAATAAATTGAATCAATCGAGCAGCGAAACAATGAAAGCACAACGACGCCAGGGAATGAACTGAAAAGCCCGGGCAACGCGCTACAGAAATAGGGATGCTGCGCTTCCCCTGCGTCGCCAACTCAGTCATATTTTGATTGGTCGGCGATTGAAAATAATAAAGATTTAAATTGAAAGTATATTTTTTATTCTCAGGTATTTTTAAATGAGCAACAAATCAATTAAAAGAAAGCTATAGCCATTTACAGGAAACCGAACGGCTTAAAAATATACCCAAAAGAAACCATTTAACCCAAACGTCCGTGAATTGTAATCTTGTTTAAAATTGGTTCCTAAACGAAAATCTCTTTTCGACTATTTTGTTTGCCACTGAAGCATTTTCATAAAATACGTCTAGGACGAATTTAGAATCCCAAAGGGCACAAACCACTTGTGTATTCCAACTTTTCGCCACACCCTCGATGTTTATTCATCTCGAACATAAATCATGTTCCCAAATAGAAACAACTTCCAATTTATAATTCTAAGCAAGACAAAATAGCTTGACTTACATAAATAAGATGAATAATCACAAACCCCAATTCATACACTTAAACATTCGAGGTTGTTAGGCATCATTTACATTAACTAACAGGGACATACCCATAGAAATTCGTCAGACATGAACTCGTCCTTCCGATCAATAAAGCTAACGGCCGGGATAATGTAACTTCAAAACGTGACATCTCTATTTAAAATAGCGCACTTTACAGTTTTGGGCCTAGCTGAATTACTTTTGATTGATCGGCATCGTTTCACCCTAAGAAGAAATATTTTATATAAATTTAATCTTCATAAAATAAAAATCATCGCTTACAGTAAAGGCAATTCGAATCAATCGTCACTTTCGAGCCATTACGAGCAAATACCGCCATGATGAATGCTCGGTCTACCGAGGAAACCATCACTGTAGATCACAATTTATTATCCTTAAAAACATAATCAAATTAATTTAATGATTGTTACTATTTTACAAAAAACTCATTTAACTCGTTTGCAGTAACTTTTATGTTATAACAAAATTATTTAAAAATCTATATTTGTATTCACCAAATTATAGTTATTTATTTACACGTATTTACTTAAATATGTATTTGACAGTACACTAATAATAAAAGTTTATATTTTTATCACAAATAAAAGGGATTAAGTGCATAACTTGAAAAAGAAATGTATTTGGCAACAACTGTTTAGCTCACGTCATGTCACGCCCCTTGGCTACCCATACGCGAGTTTGGATTCGACTTGTTGCGTCAGTCGGGAGTATTGCACCAACGAGAAAAAACTGCTTTATGAAGATAAAATACCTAGTGTAAAAAGTGGACAAAGAATCAACATCAAATGTTTTGTGAAATTTAAGAAATCGGTCACCGAAATTTTCCAAATATTCATAGAGAATTATGGGGTTGCTACTTTGTCAAGGGCACGCGTATTTAAATGGTATGAACAGTTTTCGAAGGGAACTCACAGTGTAAAAGATGATGAACGTTCAGAGCGCCCAAGGTCTGCGATTACTGACCGAAACAATACCAAAACTCGTGATCTCATCCGAGGCGACCAACGATTGAGTATCCGTGCAGTGGCTGAGGTGGTTAGCTTGGATAGGGAAGATGTTCAGCGCACTTTAACTGAGAAATTCTACGTTGTGCGAGAGTTGTTTCAAAATTTCTGTCGGAATCAAAGCCAGTGCCGTAAAGATGTGCGTGCGGGCACGCTAGAAAGTATCAAAAATGAGCCACTTTAAATCTGTTGTTACTTGTGACGAAACTTGAATTTTTAACTAGGCCCTTAAACTAAGCGCCAGTCGATGTAGTGGAAGACTTCAGAATGCTCAAGACTAAATAAAAAGTCGCATGTCAAACTCTAAACTCAAGGGAATGTTTCTTGTCTTCTTCGACACTAGAAGGATTGTAATGATTGAGTGGCTTCCCAGTGGTGAAACTGTTAATCATTAAGGTATTGAAAACTCTTCATGAAAAGATTAGGACAAATAGGCCACTGTTGTGGAGTGATAAATGGCTGTTACACCAGAAAGCTGCACCTCCTCGCAAGACCATATCTGTGAAGCAGTTTTTAATCAGCAAAAACCTACTGGATGGAATATCCGCCTTACTTACTTGCTTTGGCTCCTTGTGACTCTTTTTATTTCCTAAAGTTAAATCTTACATTAAGGGCATCCAGATTTCCTCTGTTAAAGGTGTTTGGGCAAAAACGGAGATCCTCCTAAGGGGCTTTCCAAAAACTGAGTCCAAGGAATGTTATCAGCAATGGCAACAATGACTTCAGAAGTGTGTAAATGCTGAAGGGCACTATTTTGAAGTTGATAAGATCGAGGGTAACTTGGATACTAACTACACGCCAGGATCTTGATATCAATATCGCTAAACACTACTTTCAACATGTTTCGTACCACGCGCCAGTTAAGATGATCTAGGCCGCAGCATCAGCATAAATTTGTTTCCTTAGGTCCCATAATGCCTGCCACAGGTCTTCATAGCGTGGCTTCTGATGGGACGAGGCTTTCGTCACGAGGTAGTAAATGCATTGCATTCCTTGGCGATGATGGCGCAGTAAGTGACAGGATTTCGCAATTTCTGGCTCTTGCTCTTGTATTCCTTCTACGTCACAATGCGTCCTTTTAAATTCGATTGGTGATGCATAGAACATTCGGACATCTTTAACGACACAAAAGATACTCCCCAAGGACATCAAAAAAAATGTCTGCATTCCTCAGTGGCAACCGCCAATCGAGCTGTGTGTGGTCCCGAATAGGTTGACATAAATTCTCTCTACTTCTTTTAAATCAATATGGTGAGTCCTTTGTTCACATGCTTGTTCAGATTCTTTATTCCTTCGTGCGAACCAGTTTGGGTATTATTGTGAGCAATTTCATTATTCCGTAGATTACATCCTTGTTCCTTATTATCACTTTATGTAGATATTTCCAGAATATTTGCAATTTGAGGGATAAACCTCGTCGTTATTGAGACTGGTACTACTATACTAAATTACTGGGTCGAAATTCTCCCGCTTTAGAACTTACATCGTAATGGAATTTCATTCACTCACTGACAATCAGGATATTATTGTGAACTATCTTTTGAATTGAATTTGAATTCTTTAGTAAACTTTCAGAATATACATTTCAGTAACCTTCTCCTCTCTAGGTTTGCTGCCAAATTCCAAATCACATGATAATCAAATTTCGCCCCCAAACAACACTCTAGCTGGAGTCTCTCTCGTCGATTCGTTTACAGCTGACCAATATGTCATCAAGACAGATGTATTGATTCCAATCTCTTTGATAATCGAAACAACTTTTGACAAAAATCTACCGATTGTTCGATTCATACGTCCACTATTCCATTTGACTGTTGATAAAGAGCAGTTGTTCTGGTTTTCTGTATCTTCGACAGCTGCTAGAGAATTTGAAATAAGCTTGACTTAAAATTTCTTCCTTGGTTTGAACGTAATTCCAAAGGAATTTCGAAATGGCATAATGGTCCTTTTACCAAAGTATCAGCCGCTGTAACTGCCTCTTGATTTGGTAGAGTATATGCTTCGGTATATTTGCTAAAATATATTCCATTGCAACGAGCACGGACCTGTTTTTTGCTTCGATTTCTAGAGATGGACCAGCTATATCATTGACTACCTTTTCTAATGGGCTACGTTACATTCCCGCATTGGTGCTTTTCGCCTCCCTAATGGACCGTTCCTAGACGCGCATATTACACATTTCCTGCACCACTCCTTAACATCATCCCTGCAGTTTATCCTATAAAATCGTTCCCGGATCTTTTCCAGAGCTTTCAGTACTTCCATATCTCCTCCTGATAGACCATCATGCAGTTGACGTAAAACCTCCACTACTCTCTTTTTTGCAACCACGAACTGCATTCATCTATCACTTTCATCATGATTTTGTAGTGCTCTTTTAAAGGACCGCCTTGAACCTACAGAGAATCCCATTGGGACCAATATGATTTAGCGTACCTGAAATTATTCACTTTTTAGTCATTTTTGCTTATAGTATTACGATTGACAAGAGATTTTTCTACATTTGACTTCAATCGACTGCTGAAATGTTACAGCCTTTTGGGCAAGAGGGTCTTGATAAAGTATCAACATTTCCATGATTTCTTCCAGCATGATACTCAACTTCAAAGTCATATCCTTGCAGCCGTTTACTCTATCCCGCTATTTGGCCTTCTGGATTCTTAAACTGTAGTAGCCATTTCCATGCTGCGTAATCACCTCTCAATAGGAAATTTCGTCGGTCCATAAAGCTATTTGTAACAATATTCAACAGTATTTATCATCGATAGCACTTCTTTGCGCATAACACAATAGTTCCTCAGGTTTAGACAATACTTTAATAAAATACACAACTACTCATTCTTGTCCATCTTGGGATTTGTGATAGCACTACACCGATGTCGACGTGGCTAGCATCGATATCTAAAGCAAATCTTCCGTCAATTTTAGAGCTATTGAGTTTGGGTGCAGTTAGCAAAATTCGTTTAAGTGTTGAAAATTACTCCTGGCCCTAAGAAAATAAGAGCTATAGCGGGTTCGAATGCTCTTTGGGTCTCAAAAGGTTGTCTAGAATGCCGAGAAAGGGGGATTCTACAGGTTTTAGTGGAAATAAGTAGGCTAAAATTCAGGAACGGCTTGCGAAAGTCAAAAATCGGGAAAAGTCGTAATTTTTGGACGCCACCTTACCTAAATGTCTTGACGGTTAAACCTTTACCAGAAAGGAGACGATAAGGAATCTTATTTCAGCCGAAAGGGGATAATTTTACCATGATTTACTTACTAGATACTTACCTAGCGTAAGTCACTGAAGAAGTACTCCTAATGTAGTTTTGGTTAGACTTACAATTTGTAAATGTTTTACTTACTTAGGTCTAACATTTCCTGTAAAAAAACTGTTATGTCTTACTACCAAATTTATTTATGATTGCGAAATAGTAAGATCATACGTTTTAACTAAACCGCTTATAATGGAAATAACATAAATTAGTACAGACAATATACGAACATTCAAACGAACAATTACTTAATAATTAAAACTGAAATTTAGGGGGGGGGGCTAGATTTGATTACTAATGACTACCTTACTTAATAATAATAAAATATTGGTCCCTTTCTAATGTGGCCTCAATTTACGGTACTTACCTAGATAACTATTTACGCTCGGTTTAGTAATTAAACTTCACATAATAAGAACAAAGTGTCTAACTGCTACTTGATCGAAGTAGCTCCCCCAGCAATTTATTACTACGTTACAAAACAGGGGTTGGTTGTTGAATTCCACAGTGAAGCTCAATGACGTATAAGTTATCGAAAATGTGCCACTTACTTGTATTTGCCTTGATTTATGTGACTTTTGATAGCAGGCCCCAATGCCACCGGCACTTCGTGAATAGAGCGTAGATGATTGTACTTTCTCAGACGATCTAATTCTCCAATTGACGGATGTTTGCAACGGATTCTAACTCAACAGCTATGCGGTAGAGAAGTGGGGGGGTATGGTGTAATCGGTGTAGGTATAAAGTTGTCAAGCCTAACACTTCACGGCTGGTATCTTCTCAGTTCGGACCACGTCAAAGTCGGCTTAAGTCAGTAGTAGGACAACAGCGGTACTGCACCGGAAGTGGTGTCTCATATTACAACAGGGCTTCTACAGCGGTATACAGGGGCCCCAAGATGGCCGCCAGAGTCAGTTGAGGGGGCACAGCCCCAGGTGCAGGCTCAGCCACGTGGGGGGCGCTTAAGTCACGTGACAAGATGTCCGGCGGAGAATGGGGCTCAAGATGGCCGTCGAGTTGGTGGAGGGGCGCAGCACTAGGTGTAAAAATGGCCTCCGCCCCCGGAGAAGAAATGGGGCCAAGCTTCAGTGACAAGATGGCGTCGAATCTGTTACCAACTTAAATCTAGTTCCAAAATGGCGGAAAATCTGTTACCAACCTAAATCTAGTTCCAAGATGGCGTCGGA
>JAHWXV010187108.1:0-11571 GCA_024586415.1 Phrixothrix hirtus
TTTAACTTTACGATAAAATGAAATAAGTAGCACTTTCACTATATCTACGAAATTGATTTATGATCATCGTTTGTTCTATCATATTCCATAGTACGGCGTGTCAGAATACACGAGGTGTTCGTGGTTGACCGGGACCTGCAAATTTTATGGCAAACCTTTCACGTTCGAATCTGAACATGGCCGCAGTAACATCGACCTTACTATGATAACGTGCGCTCCGCCAGATCTTGTGTTTGATTGGGATGTTCTAACTGAAGTGCACATTCGAACCACCGGACGATTTTTACGGTAATTAGTGGCGCCGATATTAGAAGACACCCGTCGGAAACACTGAAATACTGCCCTATTAGCAAGCTGAAATTGCCGAAAGTTATTAATGACCCTGTTAAATTAAACGACGACCTAAATTCAAATTACCACGTGCTTGAGCAGGCTAGTGTTATAGACTGCGCTATGTGTTACCTGGCCCGGGGCATTCAAGAAATCGTTAACTGGTGGTAACCCCCCGGGCACGATACCCAACCAGGCCGGATTAGCGGCCAGGGAAGTGGAGACAGCCAGGAGGGGGTACTTAAAACGTAAGAGAAACCTATATAAAAATGTGCATGCAAACGCAAAACAATAACTCTTTGACATCAGCGCTGTCACAAACAAAAAATTTTAATGCATTAGAAAAGCTAGGAAAGAATGATGGGAAAATTATATACACAGAGAGTTGGTGGTCAACCCCTGGGGTGCTATTTATAACATAGCTCGGGGGAAAATTCTCCGACCTGGTCTTTTTCCATTCGTTCCGTACCGCGGAGTCAGCGAGTCGTGGATGCCGGAGGAGGCGGTGGGCAACCTCCTTGAAGCTCTACTCCTGGATGATGACCGGCATGGCAACAACAAAGTGCAACGCGCCTAACAGCAGGATTACGCACTCTCGCTGCCTTGGAGGAGGGGAGGAGTTGACTTGCCTACGGTAGACGATCTGGAGGTCTCTGTTACTGGGATACGAACCGACAAATCTCCAGGCTTTGACTGCATCCGCCGAGACGTGATAAAGACTATTTTGAAAACATTAAAAATGGTGCACATAAATTGTTTTGTGCTTGTGTTCATGTTTCGTACTTTCCACGCGTCTGCAAATGTGGAAAACTCGTTTTAGTTCTTAAATACTTGAATGCTCCGCCGGGAAACCCTAAGAGCTATCGTCCAATTACCCTACTTGATGAATTTGATAAGGTGTTTGAGAGAATAATTAAAGGCAGGATACATAGTGAACTCACCTACATACACCTTCCGAGGCAGTTCGGTTTTGTGCGTGGTAAATCTACCATCCTAGCGCTTCAGCGGTACTTTCAGGACATAAACGTGAGGAAGCGCAATGTGATCTCTGTTTTCATTGATATACAAGCTGCTTTCGACTCCTTGTAGTGGCCGGGACTGCAGGAGGTGATGAGGGGGCGGGGCCTGACCAAGAAAACTCAGACATCAATAAAAAGTTACCTAACAGCAGAAATATTACTTACCAGATGTATTCTGATCCTCTAAGGAAGACACTGACCAAAGGCTACCCTCAGGGGTCAATTCTGGGTCCCGCCCTGTGGAACCTCCTTCTGGATGATCTACTTGAAGAAGTATTTCCTGAAGGTGCGTCCATACAGGCATACGCTGATGATCTTGCCTTAGTGGTGGCGGCAGACCCTAGGCGTGACCTGAATTTGAGGCGGGCGTCGCTAGACGTCGTTCAGCAGTGGGCAAGTAAATTTATGCCAACGATCTCTGACACTAACACGAAGCTCTTGGTAAATAGGTCACACCGTAGAACCCACCAACGGGACCTACATTTCCGTATAAATGGTAACAAAATTGAACTTGTAAATAGCTACAAATACCTTGGCTTACTTATCGATCGGAAATTAAATTTCGAGCAACACATAAGACAGGTAACGGACCTTACCAGGACCATCCTCTGCAGCCTCATAAATCTGGCACGAGTCTCCTGGGGAGCCGACACTACGAGATCGGCCTCCATCAACTATAAGGCTGTGATCTTCCCTATCGTGATGTATAGATCCGAGATATGGGGCTGCAGGTGGTGTAACTATAACATCAACCAGAAATTAAGGTCGATGCAGGCCATGGCAGCTTGATTTGCAACCTGGGCTTATCGCTTTGTCTCGGCGGATGCGGCAGACGCCTTAGCGGGAATCCCACCGGTTGACCTAGTTATTGACTACAAGATCTATCTGAAGCAAATAAGGAAGAGACGGGACTACAGTTTTGCTGACGAAAATTTCAGAATTGACGATTTTCCGTCGATAAGACATATAATGGAGTACCTGCAAATCCGCATCGAGGATGAATGGCAGCTCCGGTGAGAGACCTCAGAAAATGGGAGATACACCTACATGCTGTTTCCAAGGGTCACCGCTAGCCTGCAATACCAACCTGAATTTGTAAGAATGCAGCTGGCGACGGGGCATGGTGCATTCCAGGTGCACATGTTCCAGGTTGGGAGGGTTTTCACAAAGAACTGCCTGCAACACATAGATGACCCGGAGCAGCGCCTACTTCGATGCCACGCCTACCGCGGTCCGCGTACTGCGGTAGTCCAATACTGCGGGCAACTACCGACCCTCTTGGAGTTTCTTGAGTTGGACAACATTCTGTTGGGGCCTGTTCTTCCGGAGGGGGGCGGGGAGTAGGGCAGAAGGTGACCGGATGTGACGGAATGTGAGTTCGCGACCAGTAGTTCACTACAGTAGTGAATCCGCGCAACTGTAACAAGTTATTGAACTATTATTTATTTAGTTATTGAATTTTATATATGTTGATACTTTACTTGAATCTTATTTTTTTTTAACTTTATTTTATTATTTTGAATCTTATATTGAACTTTATGAATGAACTCTTGAAGTGATTAGTATGTTATACCGAATGAATATTGTTGGATGTACATACGAGATGTAGAGTTATTGTGTTTTGGAAATACCTAGATGACTGGACTACCGCTGAACTGGAATTACCGAGGCAGCGCTGGGAACTAGCCAGGAGTACGGTTCCATGCTGCGAGAACGCTTCCATCGACAACCCGGAAACAGAATGATTAACAATTTTTGTTGTATCGAATAAGTTAAAATTTTTACCTTTGTTTAAATAACTTGCACTATTATATACTGCAAAGACGCCCAAATTGGCGTCAATAAATGCGCCTTTGGGCAATTTATTCTTTTTTCTTTTTTTATTAATTTCGTGGGACTTTCGTAGTGGACAGCGTTGCGAGCGGACGCGATTTCACTGGCGAAAGCTATAGTTATATTATATTATTTAGTTATTAATTTACAAGTATATTATATATCATATCATTTGAATTGAATTCTGCATATTTTAATTGTTACGTGGATAGTGTTAGTTTTCGGGCGTGTATAATAATAAGACTGGTAATTAGCACATTTGTTGAGTTACACCGGAAAGTTTATTTTATATTTTATTTAACAAATTTGGAACTAAGTACAAAGCCGAGTGCTCGGCGTAGATAGCGGCGGCTATTTGCGCTTGCACTCGTGCAGCGTAGATAGCCACGGCTTCCGAGGCGGGTTCAACGTCCGGGACTGGATACACATGCGCTACCAGAGCTAAAAGACAGCGATCATCTTCCGATCCGGGCTCCTGCATGGAGGTTAGCGTCGAGATGCCGGGAATCTGTAGTGAAGCACTGCAAAATGTTATCACTAAGGTTAACACTGCTTTTACAGGCTTACTGTAGTTCATTAATACCTGTAAGTCGGGGGGTTGCGAAAAAGGCTGGCATCGTGAGGTGCGCCACGGACGTTAAGGCTCCTTTGGCGGAACTGGTGGCACGCAATGGGGCGGCTGAGAGTAGGCAGACCCCTTATGTGGACTACGTAGTGCGGAAGATGGCGCGGGAACTCTTTAAGTAGCAGTAGCAAGCTGCCGCACCGGCTGTTTCATATAGCATGGCAGCGGCGGCACCGACGCGCTGGGGTGGTTTCTCTGCGCTAACTGCACCTCCGGTCCCTAAAAAAAGATTTAAAGCTATCATTAAACCAATTGACGACTCAAAAGTGTCCTCATCGGAAAATTTTTATAAATTACTCACCACTCAGCTGACGCCGGCGGAACTCGGTATCAAACCGACCGGGATGATTAAACTGGGTAATAAATCTGTGTTAATAGAGTGGCAGAGGACTGCTTGGGGGGGTTTTGTAGAACACCCTGCACTTGTCAGGGTATAACTTTCGGCGGCGGTACAGGCAAAGTAATTGCCTAAAATAATTATTTATGACGTACCTGCCAATGTTAATAAGGAACATCTCATTGAACAAATTGGCAAACTGTATACCTGTATAGGAAGTAGCGTAGTCAGGGCTGATTTTCTTGTAGGGAAGAGAGGAGGACAGATAGCTAATTGTGTCCTGGAGGTGCATTCCGGGGTGCGACAGACGGTTGCATTTGCTGAGCGGGCTGCACCTGGGCTGGATCTCATGCAGGGTGCGGGACTTTGTGAGAGTATCTAGGTGTTTTACCTACGAGCACTTCGGGCATGTTTCTAAATTTGGAAATCCGCAAAGCAATTCGGCTATGCACAGGCTGAGCACGAGAGCAAGAACTGTCAGTCAAGGGGAATAAAAACTTACACCGTTGCGCGAACTGCCTCAGTGTGGGAGCGAAGCCTGAGCGTTCTAAACACGACACTGATGATCTAAATTACCCACTGTATCAGAATCGCCTATTAGATGTGGTAAATAATACGATATATTTGATAGATTAAGTATTATATCAGCAAATCTCAAAAACTCCCGAACTTTCACCTTGGAGCTTTACCGTTATATACTAGAGCATGGCGCTGGTAGCATGCTAACGCGGGAACCCTACATGGTCAAATTAGGCGGAAAATGTAAATCACTGGGATTACGCGGATTCCTATACTTAAAATTTAGTGACGAATAACATAGTTTTAGTCAAAGACCGCTTCTGTGATTGTGTTGCTCTTCCGATTTCTTGTAACGAAAACATTACTACTGTGTGTCTGACTATTAACAAATTAGACATTTATTGGTGAACGTCTATTTATCCCCGTCTTGTAACTTTGTTGCAGAATTGAACTTCTGGGGCCGTGTTCTTGACAGTTTCAACAATAACTTTGTGCTGATCTGTGGTGACTTTAATGCGCACTCTGAGTTATGGCATGACGCTTTGACGAACCGACGAGGCAGAATCCAGGACGAGTTCGTGGTCAATGCTGATCTAGATATTTTAAATCTCTGTGGCAAACCTTACACGTTTGCATCGGAACGAGGTCGCAGTAATATTGATCTAACCAAGATCGTGCGCGCTCCTCCGTGCATAGTGTTTAATTGGGACATTCTGACTGAGTGCACAATTCAGACCACAGAACGATTTCTATAATAACTAGTAGCGCGGTCATTAAGAGACACTTGCCGAGAGTTGTGATGCATTACCCTATTGATAAAGTGAGTTCGCCGAATGTCATTCATGAACTTCTGAAACTAACCAGTGACCTAGACTTAAAACATCACGTACTTGGCTAGCCAAGTGCAATTGACTGCGCGACCTAACTCGGGCCATCCAAGGAATCGTGAATTCTATGGCAACCCGCCGGACGTGTTTCCCTGCCAGACTGGCTAGTGGCCGGGGAGGGGGGGGAGACCGCCACGAAGGCCTACCTAAAAACCAAGAATAACTTATATAAAAACGTGCAAGCAAACCTAAAACAGCAACTCTGACATAATGAGCAATTACATACAAAAATTTTTCCATGCACTAGAAAAAGCTGGGGAAAAAGGATGCGAAAACTACAAATTGGTTAAGGGGAGAACTCTCCGGCCTAGTCTTTATACTTCGGTGCTAGATCACGGTGGCAACGACTCGCGAACATCGGAGGAGGCCGTACGCGCAACCTCCTGGAAGTTCTGCACCCGGACGACGACCAGAGTTGCAATTATAATGTGCACCGCGCATGGAAGCAGGACTTCGGCATTCTCACAGTACTCCGGGATGATGTAGAGCTGCCGACAATGGAGGATCTTAAGACCGCGGTCGCCTAGATTCAGAGCAATAAATCCCCAGGACCTGAGACCATACGCGGAAATGGGATTAAGTTTGTTTTCGAACATCTTAAGAGTTTTATATATAAATTGTTTTGTGCGTGTTTCTGTGTTTCACATTTCCCACGCAATTGGAAATGTAGAAAATTAGTGCTAATTTTAAAAGTCCTAAATGCACCCGTAAATAATCCTAAGAGCTACATGCCCATTTCCCGCTTAGATGAACTTGGTAAGGTGCTTGAAAGACTATTAAGGCAAAAATATATAAAGAACTCAGATATTTGCACTCTACGAGACAGTACGGCTTTGTTCACGTGAAATCCACTATCCAAGCACTACAGCACTATCTGCAGGAGATCACAGTAGGAAAGTGCAACGTCATCTCTATATTTATTGATATCCAGGGCGCTTTCGAATCTCTGTGGTGGCTTGGGCTGCTTCAGGTGCTGAGGGGGCGTGACCTAACCAATAATACACAAACTCTGATCAAAAGTTATCTCACGGGCAGGCGGGTTACTTACCAAATGTGTTCTGGACCTCTGCGGAAGCTGCTGACCAAAATCTGCCCTCAGGGCTCGGTCTTTGGTACTAAAGTTTGGAACTTGCTCTTCGATAACTTGCTTGATAAAGCATTTACTGAGGGAGCATCCCTGCAGGCGTATGCAGATGACTTAGCCTTGGTGGTGGCCTCAGATACACGACGCGGCCCTCTGAATGCGACGCGTGCGTCGCTGGACCTCCTTCAGAGATGGTCTGATAAATATAAATTAAAGATTTCTGCTACTAAAACAAAACTCCTCGTCAACAAATCTGGACGTAGAACGCATCACCGGGATTTGCATTTTCGTATTGATGGTAGAAAACTAGAAATTGTTAATTGCTACAGATATCTTGGCCTGCCTATTGATCGTAAGCTAAATTTTGAGGAGCACGTCCGGTTTGTGACGGATCGGGCCCAAACTATCCTCTACAGACTTGTAAATTCGGCGAGGGTCTCTTGGGGGGGTTGAGGCGACGAGATCCACCTCCATAATCTACAATGCAGCGATTCTTCCCATTGTTATGTATGCTTCTGAGATTTGGGGTAGCAAGTTGAGGAACTACAACATAAATCAAAATCTGTGGGCAATGCAGGCCATGGCTGCCAGGTTTGCGACTTGGGCTTATCGATCTGTATCTGAGGATGCTGCGGATGTCCTGGCGGAATTCCCTCCGGTAGATCTGGCTATTGAACGGAGAATGTGCCTGATGCAGGTTAAGCGGGAGGGGGACTGCAACTTCGCTGATGAGAGCGTTAATACTGCTGATTTCCCCTCCAAGAAACACATAAAGAAATTTCTGAACTTTAGTACCGAGGATGAGTGCAGTTCCGTTAGGACATCTCTGAAAAAGGTAGATTCACATACAAGTTGTTTCCGAAAGTGAGTATGAGTCCGTAATACATACCTGGATTTATGTGAACGCAGTTTGCGACAAGGCAAGGTGCATTCCAGGTTCATATGCACCGGGTTGGGTGGGTCTATGCAAAGGACTGTGTACGCTGCCAGTACCACACTGACGATCCAGAGCACCGCCTATTGTATTGCCCCTGCTGTTGAATCCTGCGGATATCTCCCGACGCTCCTGCAGCTTTTGGACTTGGCTCTTTACTGGGGTCGTTTTTCCGGAAGGGGGGTGGGGAACCGCGAGTGGCCGCAATAGCAGTGAACACGTGATTAGAACCTGTGAATAAATTATTGTGTCTGTAGTGCCTTAGCATAGTACTATCCAAACTCACACTGTTATGATGCATATATCTATCTTGTCACTTAGAATTTTGTTTATCTAGAATTTCTGTCTTGCTGAATGTATTTTAGTTTACTTGTTATACTAAGTATATTATTTTATTTAATTTGTTAGAATTTTGTTGTTTTGTTATTTAGAATTGCTGTCTTGCTGAATTCTTTGGTTATCCTGTACATTGAAGGTTACTTTTATTTATTTATATTATTGACATTACCTCGACATCCATGACAGATCTAGATCTAATACTCTGCTTCCCGGGAACTGGCCCTGTCTGCTGATAGACTACTGTCCCTTGTGATACTTGCAGACTGAAATGATCTGAATTCATGATATGTAAGTCTTTGAAGTACAGTAATTACGCATCAAATTAAATATTTGAACATTATAGATACCTGCAATAAATTGTGTACTGCACTATAACGTCCAATTTGGCGTCAATAAATGCGCCTTCGGCACCTTGTTTTTTTTTGTTAATTTCGCCTACTCTGCCCTTTTTCATGTTATGCTATGAAATCATTTCTGGTTTCCCTAATTGGTGATCTATAGCCTCCTTGTGATGCATAGAAGAAACCACCAAGACTGCCTTACACTTTTTGGGGACATATGAAAGAAACGTCAACTCGCTGGTGAATCCATATAAGGAACTTCTAACTAGTCTATTTTTATGTGCCAAGTAGCATTGTGGAACCTCCCTCTTATTTTTTTTCACAGTTCCCACATACGTTAATTTTAACTTTTTCAGATCTTCTGCCAGTTCAATGGATGAAAACCAGTTATTGGCCGTTATATTTCTATTGCAACCGGTTATAGGTTGAACGAGCTGTAATACGGCCTGAGTTGATAGCATCAATTTTCTTTTACTGTGGCTCAGTCCTTCACCATCACATCCTGTTCCTACATATACAGTTGCTGGACTTAGCATCACATAAATACCTGATCTTGATGCCATATTTGGCCGAATTTTTTGGCATATAAAGTTTGAAGTGGCACTTTCAGTGGAAAGGAACTAATTGGTTATCGACTGTACCATACGTACCAATGTCATAAAATTTCTGTTAATTGGGCACAATTTTATTGAATATGAATGATATAGCAGCTAACCTATTATCCTTCAGTCTGTTTGCTCTATTAGAAAAATTATCAAATGTAAGGTAAAGTAGTTTGATCAAAAACCTATTTTTAGGCACTACGTACCTGAACATTTCCTAACCAGAACCACCGATTGCAAAGAAGTAGTCTGCATCCTCGTGACTTAATTTAAAGGTTTTTGAATGCACTAACAGTGCTAGGAGTGCTTCAAGTTCCTGTAAATTTAAGCCCTACAATTAGGAATGGTCTTTATTTGTGTATTTTGCTCGGACAAGGCGAATTTTTGCATTCATCGACTTGAGGGTTTCGTTTAAAATTTCTGCATCGAAAAATTTTTTCCATAAAGAAAGAGCATGTATCAATTCATCCTTAGTAATCTTTGACACAGCAATTCGCAAGACTATATTATGCTGATGTATCCGCACTGATCTATTTCCAGGTAATTTTGCCCATTTATATCTATTTTTGCCATAAAAGTAGTTCCCACGTTATGATTCCTCGGAGTCGCTTGAATCTTCTCCTACTGTATTTGCAGGTTCATCTTAATACCTGCTCTGTTCGGAGTCCGCATTGTAACCGCTTTTTTCCAGAATTTCCTCTCTGTCGCTATCTAAATGACTCTTGTCTACTTCATTCAACGATCTATCAATAGCAATAGAAAGGTATCTCCTCTTACCTAACAAAATTCGCCAAGTTAATTTTATATGGTGCAATACAGAAACTTACCCGTGATCCTCTCTTAACAGTTTTCAGAAAAGAAAATAATAAATTGTACCTTGACAATCTTATTTTTGATACGTGTTTTCGACTCGATACAATCAGCATAGTTATTCCCAGAAATATTTTGTCCTGAAACTTGATATTAATTTATCTCTATTGTAACCCTTTCCGCGATCATATTTCATCGCATGCATTCCTTATTTATGTTCAGAATACATTTTATTACAATTTTTTTACGGACATATTCAACGTTATTAAATAGTTTTATGTTTGCATTTGATTACATTTTAAAATTAAATAATCTGTTACATACCATACTTAAAATTAAAACAGAATGTCTGCTTTTCGGCTCAATACTATGATTTTGGCAAAACTAAAGAAATATGACTAAAACTCTACAAAAATGTATATAATTTTTCGACTAAGAATTATTGGAAATAGTGGTATTGCAAGTTTCCAATTACTCCATGTATATTTGAAGGGTTTCATATTAATAGCACTTTTGTACGCTTATATTGACTAGTAAAGGATTTATTTAATATCAGGACATCATCATTTAGCTATTTGGTAATTTTATATGCTTCTGAATACAATAAGAACTTTTTTAACTTCTTTGGATATTATCGAAAACAAAGAATATGCCCTTCCTACTTACAAATCATCTTCTTTGGAATTTATTGGCCGGATTCCTTTATCATAATTCCATTTCATTGTTCAGCCATTGTCATCATTTCTCCTTGAATTAACTTTAAGAATTCAAAGCCCAAATTTTGTCTCTTCGAAAAACTAATCAATTTTTTGAGTTTCAGAAGTGGTTGACTACCCTTCACCAATTCAATATGAACAAAGCTCGTCGAATTAAGTTCCGCGCAGTTTAGTCATTCATTTATCTGACCTACATACATACATGGCATTAGGCCTTAAATGTGCTTCCTTATTCTTGCATTGTCCTCCCAATTGGATTAGACTGAGATTGATGTACCTTAGAATGTCTTATTTAAAGTTCTACGTTAGTTCATTTATCCATCCACAACTTGTTAATAAATTGGGTGCCATGGAGCGATAACATAGTCTTCGGACACCTTAATTTCGGAATAAAATAATCCATAATTTTCTTCATCAGTTTTCTCGCGGTTGCTTTCTTAATAGGATATAAACCAATACATATTGTAAATAGGTCTCTGAGAATAAAAATATATTCAACACCCCGCTGTACAATGGGTAATGGTCCATATCAAGGGATAACAGTTCGAGTGTTTCACTCGCATTAACTACTTTAAATTACAACTACTCTTACTAATTTGTTACTTGTTATTGATTACTAAATTTGTTAAAATCAGCTTGTATTATGAAAATATGCATTTTTCATGAAAACGCGAACAGTTAGCTAAAGAAACGTATGACAACATTTGATAGATAAATATTACATCCGATATTGATTTAAAGTACAGGATGTTCCATTTAAATTAAACAAGTTATTACCATTTAAAGTTTGCAATGATTTGATCTTCTTTTTGAACACCTTGTATATGATAATCAATTTTTCACTAGTGCAGCTAAAAACTTAATGACTTAGTACACTCCGGTGTGAATATAGATAAAATGCCAATAAATGCTGAGAATGCAAACATTAAAAATGTCATTACATTTTCACAGAAGACAAAATATTTCGAAAATCCCAAGATCCACGTGAGGTAAACCTAAATAACTCACTTTCATATTGATGGTTGTTGCTTCGCAGGTCTATTTGGGCAGCGTGCTAATTGCTCTAGTTACCTTTTTATTTAATTGTAACCCTTGGTTAGACTGCTTAGCAAACTACTTTCAGATCCGTGTTATTTGACACAGACCTAAGGATATAAATTACCCTTTATTTTCTTTACAGTTTTATTACTATAGA
>JAHWXV010187114.1:0-11412 GCA_024586415.1 Phrixothrix hirtus
TGCTCATAAAATAATAATTTGTGAAAAATATGCATTTCATTATAAAATTTACAACATATGCAAAAAATGCATATATATGCACTTTGCATATATTCCGCCCGCTAGTAATGAGCAATCCATTAGTATGGTTTATTTATGAATTTTATCTAATACATACTAGCATTATTTAATTAAACGAAGATAAAATTCTAAAGCCTTGTATGTTATAGCTGGTTTGAATAAACGAATGAGCAAAAGGAATTCTCTCGTTATTTCGTAATAAATAATCACGTGACTGTAAAAAATTTCTTCAATATGCGCACGACCTTGACCTGAATTCTTGACCTAATTAAGGGTCAGCGACACGGATATAAACCACCTTGACCTATGACTCAGATTTAAGAAATCCTTAACCTATGACCCAGATTTTAAGAATCCCTTGACCTATAACTTTTGGAATTCGGCCTTGACTTACTTACTGTTCCAGAATCCTCCTACTCGAGTCGCTGGTAGAATTTCCGCAATCCAGAATCCCCCATCTCCCCCTACTCGAGTCGCTGATAGAAATTCCGCAAAAGATACAGGATGCTATGAGATAAAGTTAAAATGCATTAAATGAAGAATTTAGATTAAGCCAGAATAAATTACAAGATGAAATTAAATCAGGTAAACATGCTCTAAATAAAGTATTTTAATTACGTCAGAGTAAATTACAAGAAGAAATAGGAACGACTAAATCAAATCAGAATAGATTACAAGAAGAAACTAATGCCAGTTGAAACAAATTACAACAAAAAATCACAAATAAGTTACAAGAAGAAATACGAGGAGCGTTCAAATTTAAGTTATAATTTCACTTTTCAACGTAGTCAAATTCCGTATCCCCCGAGAAAAAAATGTGGTTGCAGATGAACCCATTCTCGAACTGTTTCACTGACCTTTTTACGCTTGTTTCTGATAGATCCTTTGAATGCGTCTGTCAGTAAAATTGAATAGTACTCTAGGTTTATTGTACGTTGTTCGGTAAGGAAATCTATATGTAAAACACCCCTCCTATCCCACAAAACGTAGTCATAAGTTTTCCTGCTGAAATAGCGGATCATGCTTTTTTTTTGACGTTGGATATGTAAAGTGTCGCCGCTGCATAGGTGTTCTTTTCCTTTCAGGAGTAAAGTAGTGAATCCACGTTTCACCAATAGTGACGATAGACTCTAAAAAAGCATCTCCTTCTCCCTCTAATCGTGCCAATAGTGAATTAGTAATCTGTAACCGTGTCTGTTTGTGATTGCCCATAAGAATTTTTGGAATCCAACGAGAACGTACTTTTCGACAGTGAAGCTGATTTTTAATGATGCTGTGTGTACACTACCAAGACTGATATTTTCTATAGAAGCAATATCCCTTACCGCGAATCGTCGATCATGTTGAATAAGCGCATTAACTTTGTCAATGGTCTGCTCCGTTGTTGAATTTTTGGGACGCCGGGCATGCGGTTCATTTTCGACACAATCTCGGCTATGTTTAAAGGCCTCACTCCATTTATGGATGCTGACGTTTGACAACGTATCCTCACCGAACTATTTTTTAAGCCTTTCACAAATTTCAGAAGGTTTGATTCCTTTACTAATAAAGTTAATGCGTTGATCTACGCTTGAATGAACTTTTCTTCACTTATGATTCTCACACGCACCTAATTGTAGATTGGCGTGACAACTGACCAAATGAAACAAGAACTTGTTTCAAACTATGAAATAGTAACCTAACCTCAATTGGTAGTTCTTTATTTGGTCGGGAAATTCAAATTATAATTTAAATTTGTACGCTCTTTGTATTATCACTTAAACCAAATCAAAATGCGTCAAAAGAAGAATTTAAATTAAATCAATTTAGATTACAAGAAGACCTGACAAATAAAGTAACAAAAGAAATAGAAGTTGTTAAAAATGAATTCTCAACGAAATATAAGAAGTTGTCCAACAATTGCGACGAACTACATTAGAAGCGAATCCTTCTTACTGCAAACAAAGATGCAAGCGTGCCTAAGAAAGAAATGCTGTGCTGCTCTTGAGGAATTACCTGAAGTGAATGTACAGCAACATCAAATAGATGGACCTTTGAAGAAAAGGCAACTGCCCTAATAGTGACTCTACTTGGGGATGCTTTGAATATTATACAAACTATACTATACGATCTGCAGAATAATTCCGATTATTTTGTTTCGCGATTAGAATGCGATTTGATCATAAACATTTGCAGTGCAGAAAATTGGAAAAAACCCCCAGGAATTCGAAACTTTCATTGCACGACTAGTAAGATTAGGTTATCCAACAACTCCACAAAGCTTTATTGCACAAATTGTGGTGCAAGCATTTGTGGAAGGTATTTGGGATTCCGAAACACAACAGACACTTAGATTAGCACATACGTGTGATCTTGATAGTGCATTAGCCCATGCACTGGAGATTGAAGCGGTAAAATAAGAATGGAAGGGCTACGCTCGTGTACATGCAGTCCAAGAAATCAAAGATGGTGTTGCGTGTCGGGAAGTGACGTTTTTGAGACTGCGTAAGACGCAAAAACCAAATTGGCGTAAGTCACAGTTCTAGAAGTGAAGTAAATGGGGACATACACAGAAACGTTGTCAAGAGACTGTGAGCAATCCTGTTGATAATACAAAGCACTAGGATAATTCCAAAGGATCGATATGAAGGGGGGAATCTTTGCAAATCATGTCCCGGAAGTCACTATCCAAGTGGCATCGTTAAAACATACACCTTTACATTAATGTAACAATCGCAAGGAAAACTTGCCAAATGCTGCTCGATACGGGAACAACGAAGGCAATATTGAAACTAAACAATGTTGGAAATGGAGGATTACTGCCTCCACAGTTGTAATTGCGTGCAGCTACAGGGAACAGTGCAACCATTCATGGTAAAATTATTACAGATATTGAAATCGCTTCCTAATATCTAATATCGAAGAAGCTGTCATATTAGATATGGGTATAATATTTGAGTTTGGCTCCATCTTAGACTTGAAGAATGGCATCACAAGGTTTGATAATGAAGAGATACCCATAGCGACGAGATGACTACGCAATAAAAATAATCCTAGCAGAAGAGGTGACTTTACCGCCAAGAAGCAAAGCAATAGTTAAGAAGCAACCGGATGGTGTCTTCCACATCAGGTGCAGAAAACAACAAGATAAATATTGACTGTGGTATTCTAGCTGGAAGAGTGTTGATTGAGGTCAAGGAAAAGACACCTGTTTGCTTGATGAATGCTCATATCTTCCAAATGAAACTAAAGAAAGGTTCCGAATTAGGAATGTGCACACCTAACTCATATGTGGTACATTGCACAAAAAACTGGTGAAAAGGTTTCATACGTAATGAATTTATCTTAGTTGGGTGCCACACTCGAACAATAGACAACGAATTATTCCATGAGAAAAAGAATGAGTCAAGTTGATTAATCCAACGATATGCCAACATATTTACCACTGATGATGGTTTGAAGAGTAGAATAAGCGTGGTAACGCACAAAATACATTTTGGAAATAGCCAGTCAATGCACCAAAAGTCCAACAAGACTGCCTTTATCTAAACGAGAGGAATCTGAGACGATAATCACAGCATGGCTCATAAAGGGGTTATAGATCCATCAAGTAGTTCTTAAGCATCGCTAGTTGTACCTGTTAAGAGGAAAGATACGCTTTCCGGCTCCAAATGGTTTTCGACTTTAGAATTAAAAAGTGAGTATTGACGAATCTATACGGAGCCTGAACACAGGGAAAAGATGGCATTCTCCGTTAGTTCTAGTCACTGGTAGTTCACAGTGCTGCCCTTTGGCTTATGCATCACACCAAAGGCATTTGAATAGTTAATGGAATGGATCCTGAGGGGGTTGTCTTAGCAACCGTGGGTAGCATACTTGGACGATGTCATACTTATCGGAAGGTCCTTTAATAAACGCCCAAAAAAGCCAAAAGGCCAAATAAGGAGATGGATTGAACAACAACAAAAGTATGACTTTGAAGTTGAGCATCGTGCTCAGAAGATTGCAAACACTTCTCTTGTTTCGAGTTAAAAGTTGAAAAGCCTCTTCTCAACCGCACTACTGTAATCAACGATCACCGGAAACCGAATAATGTCAAACAAGATCAAAAAAGTTACACCAAAATTGACCTGAAGTTGTTATTAAAATGGAAGAATGGAAATTAAAGATCAGATTGGAAGGAAGTGACCCCATTTAATCTTGTTGTTAAAACATTTTCGTTTCAATACGACTCCTTGTAGATTCAGAATAGCCTTTTAAAGTGAGCCTTGGAAAATGATGATGGAAGGGAAACACAAATGCAGTTGGTTATTCCGAAAAACATAGTAGCGGAAGTTTTACGACAACTGCATGATGGTCCATCAGGATGGCAAATGGGAGTAAATAAAATTCTGCAAAAAGGTTCCTGAATCATTTTAATGGATAAAATGTAGGGATGATGTTAAGAAGTTGTGCTAAAAATGTGTAACATGCGTTTCTGAAAACGATCACTGGGAACGAATAGCACCGACGAAACAATATAATGTGGGTAGCCCATTTCAAAGAGTTAGAATTGTTATAACTGATCAATTTCCAGAAACAGAAGCAGGAAACAAATACAACCTAGATATAATAGGCTATCTTAGTAATTTGACGGAAACATACGTTCTACCACATCAAGAGGCAGTTACAGTGGCTGTAGCCTTGGTGACGGAACTGTTTAACCGTTACGGAATTTCATTGGAATTACATTCAGACTAAGGATGAAATTTTAAATCGACTTTATTTTAAAGTCTTTACCAGCTGTTGAAAATACGTAAGACCGAACCAACTGCTCTTCATTCAGTCAAACGGAACGGCGGAACGCACGCGTCGAAAAATGGGAAGATATTTGTCAAAGGTTGTCTCAGAACATCAAAGAGATTGGGACCATCTGTTCTTGATGGCACATTATTCAGCTATAACCGCGACGACAGATGAGATTGCAGTTAGAGTGTTGTTGGGGCGTGAAAGTAAGCTGCTTTGTTAAGGATGATTAACAGTTATTTATTAAATTTGTCAACCTATTCGGGACCACGTAAAGCTCGGTTTTGAGTTACTAGCGCAGAATACAGAAATTTGATGTACCAGAGAAGAACCCCTTGTCACATTGTGTCACGAAAGACATTCAAACGTCCCATGGCATCGCAGCCGAACTTAAGAAGAGGTATGGAGTCGCAGAAGAAACACCTCAGCAAGGGTCAGAAATTGGGAAGGTATATCTCCTACTGTGTCGTCATTGCCAAGGTATGCAAAGTATTTACAACCTCTTTGCAAAAGTCTTGTCTCATCTTTTGGAAGACTTTATGGGACCGAAGGAAATAAATTTGTTCAGGTGCTGATAGAAAGTTAGGTATACCAAAGCTCGCTTGCGAGGCAGACCAGCTTAACCGATGCATGGTACATACCATATTAAAAATAGTGTTTCGTGATACCGGTTTCAAAATCCTGGTGTGTAGTTGGAATCTATAGCAAATCCACCAATGACGAAATATGTGAACTGCCACTTATCCAAGAAATGAAACTGCAAGTATGACTCGCAGTGCAATCTGCGGCATTTGCAAACAGAGGTAGGACCATTGTCAGAGGAGAGTCCAAGGTCGCCGTTACGGGACATAATGGGGACGGGCGGCAATGTAACAAAATTTGAAAAAACAAGAATTTTGTGGAAGATTTTGGAACATAGCAGAAAGTTCCATCGAACTAAAATAAATGATGTAACCACAAATGGTTAATTAGGAATGTTTGATATCAAATAGGGCTTGCCTATAAGAAGTCATTATTATAAAACATGGATACACCTTTTGTTAAAAATTGTAGATCTCATGCACATACTTGTTAAAGAGTACATAAGTTCATGAAGCATATCTAACCAATCTGAATTAGTATCTAAAGTGGAATATCATTTTGTGACAACGTGTGAGTCTGCGACAAATCTTCAAAGATTTCCCGCAAACTTTCCTTGACTTTACAGCTTCATATGTCACAGATAATCATTAGACTCGCGTATTTCAACGGAGTCGGAACTCTATCACAGACGTGGACCATGCTAAAATATTACCGAAGGCAATTAATTACTAAAGTAAACGCGAAATAAGTCAAGAATTTAATACTAATCATAGTCGAATTTGAGTTAGAGAAATCATGAAAATTAATTCTGAACGTATTCATGAAATCATCTATACCGATTTGTTAATATCTAAGGTGAGTGCATTCTAGGTTTCAAATATGCTCATGCTACTTAATAAATAACATTAGATGCAGTGCGCTCAACAGTACTTGAACATCTGCTCAAGTGATTTGGGCAAAATTATTCGATGTATCTAGATGGATTTATGAGTATGGTCCAGAGTCGTGAATAAATGCAGTGGGTTAGAAAGGACGAAAATGCTCTACGAAAGTTTGAGTCAAAGAGTGCGGTATTCTATTAGTCGATTACCTACCAAAAGGGCCAACAATGAACGCTGTTTACTACGTTAGATAATGATCGCCAAAGTGCAATATAGAGTTCTTGGGAAATGTCGCGGAAAAGTCAGAAATAAAATTTTGCTTTTGTCAGATAGTGCTCCAAGTCATAGGTATTTCCAGGAAGGCTACAATTGACGCAGGTTTCCAGGAAATCGGCTAAATCCTTTACAGTCCAGATCTTGTCCCTAGCGACTTCGTCTTCTCCTCAAACCTGAAGATATGCGAAAATGCCGTAAATGCTAATTTTGCACACAAAACATCTTTGAAGCTTTTATGTTCTCGAATATATTAACGTTCTACGAGTTTATAGCCTAAGCTCATTCATTATCAAATACCGCTCGCACTATATTAGAAAATGCAAATTTTAATTTCATACCAATTATGAATAATAATTTGTTGTGCTATAGGCGCGCTATGTAGCGTGGCCTTTAAGTTTTTTAAGTAGTAGCACAACTTTGATATAATCTAATACATATTCTTTCTGATACATTTGGAGTACTTATGAGTTATACTTCCATTTAACTAATATTTCTACACATCTGTAATTAAGTGTTTTTAAAATCAAAATTTTATTTTTTGCAAAATGGAAATCATTCAGATCATAAACTATAACTTCAAACGCATTTGTAAATTTAGTATAATGTTATATAGTTCACCGGAATTGAAAAGACCTTTGAATATACTCGTAATTTAGACATTTTAGGGTAGATAACAAATCAAGAGAAAGTAAGAACACAAAGTAAATAAAATCGTGGTGCTCAGGTAACTGTTATAAAAATTGCTTGAAACAGATTTAAAGTGACGTAAATAAAGTTAGCCTTTATATTAATTAAAGATAAGATTAATACATCTAAGTATCTATAATTAAACATTGTTCTATTAACAATGAAATTTACCTACAAATAGTAAATAGTAGCTACATACTTTAATAGTCGAAACTGTTTTCTATAATGTGTACACACCGATTACATAAACAGTAACGTCTTTGGGTTTGTTTAGGTGAAAGTATCTACAATCAAGTGTTACGTATGGCTCTATACCTTTCTTTATTAAATGTAATGTGTCAAATATATAGTACACTTCTTATGAAGTTTACAAGTTTAATTTGTGCGCTTTCCCAACATTTTCACTATTAAATAATTTCTTCTTGTATGTTATAACAATTTTTATAATTATTTATTAAAAGTTTACGAAAATATTAATTTTATTGCATCTTTTCTAGCCTTAGACTTCTTAAATTGTTTTAGGTATAACGTATAACAAGATTTATTTATTTTGAAATATTGATGTTTTTTTAAATATGTTATAATTTCAACAAAACCAAATAATATAATAACTACAAGATTTGCAAATGCAACTGACATATCCAAAATTTGTTTTAGAAATTGAAATTTCCAATTAGCTTAGAAATAATTTTAGGTCGGTGAATTAGATTTAGTGATTAACTGAGGTTTAAGAGATGTAGCTGTACAATCGAGCGCATTGAAAATGCACAGCACACTAAGTTTAAATACAGTTTGGCATGTCTTAAAAATTTATGAAGAAGAGACATTGTAAACACAAATAGTAACAGATTAGTAGTTTTAAAACAAATTTTTTATTACATATACTTATGAATGGGTTTTACATTTTAAAATTAAGAAATAAGATATACAATATCCAATTTTGCATCGAAAACTTATAATATTATTTGAGTTTAGAATCTATTATAACACGAATTCTCTAGTGCATTAAAACTTGATGAAAAGCATCTAATAATTAATTATTTATTTTAATTCTTTAATTTACACAATTCGCAACTAACTATTATTCAACACTAAGTAAACATTTATTAATCTAACATTTATTTATAAGCAATCTATCTGCTAAGGTCGTTACACACTAAAATTAGTTACATAAGTAATTGTAAGTATCAACTTATATGTAAACAATAAAATCTAGAATATACAGGAAAAGTTGAGAAAGAATGATTCATTCGAACTAGTAATCTGATATAGGTCGTGACTCTTCACGCAAATACACTGAATGATTCATAGCACGTCATCGCTAATTTCTATTACACTGCCATCTCCGTAAGGCGTCTCGTAATAGTGATCTCGGTATGTGCAGTTGAGATGTTTCTACTTCAATTACCGGGTTAGTGGATTCATGTCGAAATCTTCACTGCGAGCCATTCTTGCAACCTATGTACTTGCAAAAGTGGTAGTCAATTATTTCCTTCCTTGGTAGGAAGTCTCTTGGAGTCCAACTACAGACCAAGATTTGGATTGCCTATACCTTGCAACACTACTTCTATTAGGTTACGCATCCTCACCAAAAAAGTTGGCCTCACCCATTTTCTGTCACATAGTGGTCAGAAAACGCATGTACTTCCGGTTGATTTGCCATTAGGAATAGATGTAAATATTGATCCCAGTCCCGTTGATAGTTTGAGACTGCCTTTAATAAATATTTTATCATGATTCAGTGCATGCCCTCCACCATTCCATCTGACTGTGGATGAATAGCAGTAGTCCTGGTCCTTCGCATTTTTAATAATTCACAAAGGTTTTGAAAAAAGGTCGACTCAAAGTTTTAACCTTGGTCGAAATGCAATTGCAATGGAACTCCAAAACGACAAATGACTAAAACACTCGTTCGCCAATGATTTGACTACTATACCTGCCTCCTGATTTGGTAGAACATGTACTTTGGTCCGGTTACTAAAATAATCCATCACCACTAAGAGTTATTTGTTGCTTGAATCTGTTTCCGGAAACGGACCTGCTATATCAATAGCCACTCTTTCAAAAGAGCTACGCCCCATTATATCGCCCCATTGATACCCGCTGTCTTCCAAGTGGACTATTCCCTGAAACACTCATTTCATACTTTTGGTAGCATTCTTTAATACCTTCCTTGCAGTGCACTCAATAGAATCGTTTGCTAACCTTTTCCAATATCTGCAGTTATCGCAAAATTTCTGCCACTCTATCCTCTGAAATTAACGCCAATTTCCCTGTTCCATCTTCGTTCTTTAAGATTCTCTTCAGAAGACCGACCTGGATTTGAAAGGAATCCCATTGAGCCCAGTATGCTTTAGCGAAGCTGTTAAATGGGACCATCTTTTCTCATGCAGGTCTTCAATCATTGTTCCTCCATTTAAGAAATAACTTCAGGCCTGAACCGTTTTCTTGACTTTGTCTCATCTTTTCAAGTTCTTAACGCCATCTTGAATTTCTTCCACGAACCGTACGTGAGTATACCTCTTAGATGATTGTTTGGCTGCCTTAAATTTTAATGCATGAGCCAATGCAGTAGTAAAATCTTAGGGGCTTCTATATTTCTGAATCTCGAAGATCATCAACAAACGTTGTACGCCAAGTTGCTCGATGAAACCCGTTGGGACTGCTGAATATATTAATCTAACTAACTGTGTAATTTTGGGTTCGAATCCCTGAAAGCTTTCACCAACCTTTTGAGCTCTATTCCTTATTTGGGCACAGTAAACTAGCTGCAGGTATTTTTCTCCATAATACATTTCCAAATTGGAAACCAGGTAATCAATATTGCTTTGTAGCTTGTCTGGCATGGTTTTCAAAATATCCAAGCGTCACCACGTAGAGCCACTACCAACACGGTGTTCTTTTCTTCCATAGACTGCTTGTTATATGAAGAGGCTGCCATAAATTGCTTACAATAGTTGGTCCAAGGTGTTTTACCATCATGTGTGTATGCTTTTACATTTTTTCTGAAATTTAAGTTGCCATATTCTATGATATGTATTAATTTCTTCTTGTTCTATATAATGAATTAAGAATATTTCATTCTCTGAAACGCTAACTACTTTGACCGTTGTTAGGAGTGTCAACTTTTGCTGTAGGTCATTACATTTCCTGATTAGTTCTTTATACTTTATTGACTGGACTCTTTCTGTGATACATTTAATTTCTTCTTGTAATTTATTTTGACCGGATTTAATATCTTCTTGTAACTTATTTATGATTTCTTCTTGTAGTTTATTTGGGCTTGATTTCATTTCTTGTGGAAATTTATTTTGATTTAATTTAAAATCTTTTTGATCTGAATCCATTTTATTCTACATTTTCTGTAGCATTTCCAATAAAGATTCTATGTTTTTATCCATAGCTCTTGTGACTGACATATATAAAATACTTAACACTGACTTAGTTTTGTTTATTTAGTTTGATTTATTTATTTTGTTGCGAGTTTACGATTGAAATATTAAAATCGCACTCCAACACCAATTGTAATAAAACTCACACGTTATTTAATTATTTATAATAATTCTGTAATTTACACAATTCACAACTATTACTCAACACCTATACGCACATCGATATTAATTACAGAACTAACTATCTAAGCAGTAATTCATCTATTTATATGTAAGTATAAATTCTATGATATACAGGAAAAGCTGAGAAAGAATGATTCATTCAAGCTGAGAATCTGATATTTGACATCATTCATTACGAAAATACACTGGGTGACCCATAACACGTGTCATTGCTAATTTTGAACTTAAATCTCCGTTATTCCATAGTTTTTGATTAATTAAAAGTATGTTTTAATTGATGAAGAACAGTGAAATATGCAGTTTTCGGTTTTTCACATTTCTTTAAAATTTAGCTACTAATTTTTAGCAAATTATCATAAAATTAATTTCACGATATTATACAACAATAAATAAATTTTCATTGTTTTTGAACTTAGTGTAAAACGCAAGTAGCATGAGATATTATGAAAGGTCAAAGATTGGATATTATACCAACACAATTGACTTCACACACCTCATCCATTGTGAGCAAATTCCTAAGAAAGATAACATAGCTATTATACGTACCCCATCCCGCCAACTCGCCAAATCTAGCCCCCCCCCCCCCC
>JAHWXV010187164.1:0-10443 GCA_024586415.1 Phrixothrix hirtus
TATATTATATATATATATATATATATATATATATATATATATATATAAAATGTATAAATGACACATTTACTATTGTTTTTTTTAAGTTACCTGCTTATAATGCCTGCATAAATACAAAGGGTAGGATAGAATGAATAATAGGAATATCTAAATTACAATAAATTAATTTCCGTGCTCAATTATATATTAATTGGGGTAATCCAGGAGGAGTCAAAATAGATACAAATATTTATATTTCTAATATATAAAAGGAATATGTTACCTTTAGAAGCTAAAATAAAAATGCAAAATAAAAATATTAAACTGCTTCATAATTTAAAACATGGTAATCTAAGAATATTAGTTCTTGTCCGTTTATATTATTTGGTATCTGTAATAAAACCAGGTAATCTATCCTGTAAGTTTCAACATTCTTTCCAACTTTTCTTCAAATATGATTGATGGAGCTCGTTTACATTGAAATAAATTTTATTTCAAATTTAATCCATTGAATTTCTGTTTAGTTGTCAGAAGGTAATTCATTTCAGAAAATAAATAAATTACATAATAATAATCTTTTACTAAACTATAATGTTATGGTTTTTTATGGCTAGCATGCTAAGGATGTTTTTGATAATTGTATTAACAAATGAAGGCGCTTACAAATAAATGCATTATTTCACACGTGTTACAATATTTTAAACAGCGGAATTGTGAAAGACAGATGTTCCAAGAATCTTTTTAAAGTTTAATTAATAACAAAAATTAATAATGTGCTAGTACTGCTACAATAATGAAGCTTTTAATTAAGCTTTCTTATACCTACACAAAGAACGTCTCAAATAATTAACTAAACAGTCTATCCAAATTAATATTAAATAATATAAAGTTTGTTTTAAACGTTATTAAAGCTACCAATAAACATCTGAATTCTGTTTAGTAACCACTAATTTTGTGCTTTGTGTCATGGTGTGGAATCAGTTTGCATTCTGAAATGGTAGATATATTGAATTTTCAACCGATGGCTTATAACATAGAATTTAATAATACGTTCATTTTTTGTTAAAATCTTACTAATTAGTACTGCAAAAACAATCCAGATATTGGTGTGAAAATATTATATTTAAGGCAAAAGCGTTGAGCTTAATTTAAAAATGCAGAGCTTAAAATAAATAAAATTTTTAATGTATGGAACATGTAAAATTTACATAAGTCGGCACCTTTGAAACTTTATACGGTATACACAAACGATTCAACGAAAACATCACGAATATTATTTTCGGTGACTGATGGTGGTATTGATTAATCAGCATTCTAATTTAATGAGAAGTGTATTAATATTCAATATATATAGCTTGTAAATTAAGTATTATATGTACTATAATCTCCAAAATTAATGTCACAAGGAAGAGGTATATCAGCTGTATTCGAGTGGATTGTCGAATAAATATCAGACATACGTTTACGTTTACTCTAAGCAAAGGAATAAACAAGTTACAGATGTTTGTACCCGAAATTTGTGTGGTGTTCTATTGAAGTAATTTATTCAAGAATATTCAAGTTTCGTAATTTTAAGACCGATATATTTCATTTTGTAAATTAGGCCAATTATGAAATGAATTTAATTGGATTAACTTGTTGAATATTTCCAAAGAATAAGACGTTATGTAGATAACACCAATAAATTAATTTAAAACAAAGTGCACATTCATTTAATTTTGATGAAAATATATCTGAATTTTTATGAAGCCTTAGAATAGAAATACTCATGGAATGTAAATTTAAAAATAATCCATTTTACATAAAGTCAAATACAAAATGAATTTACGCATCAAAGCTCTAAAAATAGACAACTTTTATTTTGTAAAAAATTTATTTACTATTGGATCATATTACTTTACGGGATTAATTTGCTTTACTTTTCGCAAATAAATGAATCAAGTAGTATTACTTGAAAAAAATTTCCCCACATTATTTTTAAAATCATGTATTTAAATTCCTTTCTGTCGTGTTCGATTTCCCAATACCACTTAATAAGCTAAATTTCAATTGAAGTTACGGAATTCCATTTTAAATCGATCTAAACGTTAAATGAAATCTATAAGGTACTTTGTTAAAAGATCAACAATAGTCCAACACCTGGTTTGCGGCTTAAAATGATGCGGCTCTCTACATTTATGTAAAAGCTTCCCTGGGTATTTTTAAACAAAATATGCGCAATACAAGAAAAGAATGGCATCTCCAAACTTTCTCAGTGGTGGTCAAATTTCAATTTCATAAGATACTGTAAATTTCACGAATTTGAATACGAAAATTATTATGCAATTACAATTATTTAAACCAATGAAAAACGTAAATAAATTTCTATCATTGGTAAATAAACAAACTTAATTCATTATACCGAGCGGGGACTTCTAAAGATAAATATATGGAATTCAATGTTATTTTTTACTTATGCTTTTATTATCTCCACAGTTGATCTTATAATAAATATGTAAATACAAAAAATGCTCATAATTAAAAATGCTACAAGATAAGACTAAGCTTGTTACATATTGTTAACTACTTACAAGTTATTATCAATTTTGCTAGAATAAAAAGTAGTGTACATAAAGTAGCGCAGTTCAACAGCTGAATGCAACGAGATGTATGTTATTGTAGTGGTTAGATTGTTGGCCGTGTAAACTCAAGCGGTCTAATGTTCAAATCACATCCAGGAGGAATTCAAATTTTTTTAATTTTTAAATTAATTTCTTTTAAATACGAATATTCTATTACCTATATTTTTAGCACGCCCATTTTAGAATTTAGAATAATAGTTGTACACAATAAGGAAATTCGCATTAGCTACCAATTAAAATGAATACTAATTCTTAAAGAGAAAGATTCTTTTAGAATTATGTTTGATTATTGTGAGATGGCACTTCAATCACTATTAATTTCTTGACCTGCAGCATAGAAGTTGGTTTTGAGAATTTTCATAATTTATTTTTATAGTTTGCGAGTTTTCATAAATACTCCTGTGTGAAGATATTGCAATATTCACTTTAGAATTAGCTAAGAAATTTGGATATTTTAGCACGTTTAAAATAATATCTATCAGCAGTTCACAACATTACCTATTAATTTTTGCCAGGGAAAAATATGATAAGAATTTTTATATTATTTCCAAAATCTTTAAATAAAACATGAACGGCATTATTACAAAATTATTCAGTCTACTATTCAACAAACATTTTATATACCTATAAGAAAATATAACAGGTAGACTGGAGAAGTGGATGAAAAATTTAGTATTTCTAAATGCTCGTATGCCTGATATTTTTAGGAAAATTGGCATTCAAACCAAAGAAAACGAGATATTTCCTAATTAAACAATTTGAGACGTCCATAGCTTCCTGGGAAAACGATATTTTTATATAAACATGCACAATGTTGTAAAATCTATTATAAAGCTTCCAAGAACATTACGAGAATTACAAAATATAGTTTAATAAATACAATTTGGACGGTAAATGTCCCTCACTTTTAAAAACTGTAAAAATAGGGTACGCTTTATGTTTATGTTGAATGCCATAAAATTTTGCAAAAATAATAACACAATTTTGCAGGTAATAATTGAGCAGATTTGTTTGTAACTATTTTTCTTTCAATTATATCAGACCCATTGCGAGGAAGAATATATCACCATCTAATAAAATCTCTAAATGCAAGCTCCACTGCCTTTTTTTAAATATGAATGACTAAAAATAATTTTATTTATGAAAACTACGTTAAAGATCATATCACTGACTAAAAATTAAAACATTATTTATAATCAAAATGATTTTGCAATTTGCATAAAGATTTAAGTACACGAAAATGAGTGATTTAAAATTGGAAGAGTAATAAGGGCTTGGTTGAGCAGGGAAATGGACAGAAAAAATTCATGAAAGAATGACGATTAGATACGGAGATGATTCGCTATCATATTATACAATTAAATTCTGGTGTAAGCTATGAAGCAGGGAATCAATACAGTATTATTCAAAGTCGTGGAAGATCCGTAGAGACCATAACAAAGGCAATGGTTAAAGAAATGCCGAATTTAGCGTTGACAGGTAATAGATTTAAAGTTTCTTAGATAGGAAATGAAGTAGTGATGTCAGAGGCAGTAAATTAAAAAATTTTGTATAAAAATTTAGGAATGAGTAAATGAGTATAGCGGATTCCAAAATTGATTACTTCTAAACAAAAGTTGTGTAAACGAGAAACTCCCGCAGAAACTTTTGCCACTTTTGCCAATGATGAAGACATTTTTTCGAAAATTATAGCTGATCATGAGACATGGATGTATCACTGAGACTCGTCGACAAAGCAAGAATCTACGTTCGCGTGCGTCTCTACCAGCAAAAAAGGCAAAAAACCAATTCTCCTCGGAAAAATTTTGTGGGACAATGAGGAAATTTTATTAGTGGAAGATATGCAAAAAGACACAACAATTACAAGAGATGTATACAAAGAGCAATTGAGAAGTTAAAAATGCTATACGGCTCACAAGTTCCTGAAGATTATGCTGTTACACACCAATTCCAAAGTACACAAAGATCACAAAATTGAGGGAAAATTGCTGTTTTATTTAGATAAAACATTCATCCCGCAATCCTGATTTGGCACGTGCGACTACTATTTATTTCCTAAGTCAATGAAATTCTGCGAGTAAAACGTTTTTTTTGCGATGATGAACTAAAATAGACTATAAATCAGTTTTTTGGAGACTTGCCTAAAGAATTTTTCTTTTTGGAAGATATTGCGTTATTATAGAAGCGGTGGGGTAAGTGCGTAGCTGTTAATTGGAATAACTTAGAAAAATAGAATGCTTTATTTGCATCCAATTGTTTTTCTTCATGGCTAGGTAGATTACCTGAAAATATCGTCCCGTATTTGTTTTGAATAGGCAGAAGTGGACTTTAATCTAAATCGAAGCATTATTGAAACAAAATATATTACATTATCCAGGAAGTTCAAATGAAATATAAGAACAATGTCACGGTCCGATTTCGTTTCATGTCCTATTTTCTCATTTTAATAAAATTGGTGTTTTATAAGTTACATTTAACATGTCTAAATTGCGTTTCTACCATTTTATAAATATTTTTTTATAATTTGGCCTACCTCAGGTTACTCTTATGGCAACTGTAAGTTTTGAAACAGATGCTTTCTTTTCAACATAAATTGATTTCTTCTGTCAATATTTATTTTATTTTTAAGTTTAGGAAATATTACGTATACTTAGCCTAATTATCGTTAGATATTCCGTAATTAATTCTTAATTTACCCATGCTCGTCCTGTTTATATATTTTTTGTCTGATTTACGTTTATATTTCACGATCAAGGATTTTTGTTTGTGTCTTGGGCATCAACAATCTATTCTTCCAGACCAAATAACGACTTCACTTTGAATTTGACTTTTGTTCATCTACGTTTCAGCGTCTGATTGGTCGGGTTATTGGTACTGATCTTGAACCTTATTGCTTTGCGTACCTCGATGATATTGTTATCTCCACTCCAGCTTTTGAAAAACTCCACGAAGTGTTGGAAAATATTCTTTTACGTTTACGTACTGCTCCGTCAAGATAAATACTCTTTTTGTCGCGCGGAATTGAAGTACCTAGGGTACATGGTTGATTCTAGTGAGTTACATGTTGATCCTGAAAGGATTCAGCTATCCTTTCTCTTTCAACTCCACAAACAGTACGCGATGTGCGTCGGATCATCGGGATGGCGAGTTGATATCGTCGGTTCATACCAAATTTCTCCATTATTACTTCTCCTCTTACAGCTTTGACTCGTATGAATGCGGTCATTCTGTGGACAACCGCTTGTGAAGAAGCGTTTGCTCATATCAATAACTGCTTACTTTCGGCACCTATACTTTCGTGCCCAGATTTTTCTCTTCCTTTCATCATTCAAACAGATGCCCTGACTTCAGATTAGTTAATACTGTTTTAGTAATTATGTTCTGTAGGAATGAATTTTAAAATTGCTTACTATTTTTTGCAGTTTATTAATTATCTGTGTAAACAACAAATTCTGAAAACTATCTTTTGACTTTGATAATATTAATTTCTATACAGTTGAACAAATTACCGTCTTGATCCTTCGGTTTAGTTCCAACTGAAAAGAAACTCGTTTTGACCGTAACTAGTTCTATTAATTAAGGTTCATTCACTAGTATGAAAAATATTTAATTTTCATACAGGCTTATCCGGACTTCCGTAATGAAAATGCAATAACTATAATTAGCTACCTGCGAATCTTAATAATTCAAATCTCTTAGTTTCTATCTTTATCATTTAGAACGACGTCAATAGACAGAAAGTGTCTTATCTGTTTTGCACATGTTACTTGTATACCGATTAGAGTGTATTAGAAATCCAATATTGTACACCTCTTAATTTTCAACTGTTTTCTTATACGGTTTACTTAAATATTAACGTACTATTTCTGAAGCGATATCTTAAAATTTTAACGATTGTTATGGATTAGTTTTTGACATTAACGTTGAATAAATGTTAATTAATTTCAACAGTACAATAAGCCTTGTATTTTCTTGTCTCTATTTTATTTTCTTTCAGAATTATAAATGTAACAAATTACGAGGTGCACAGAATAAGTTCTCTCTACTGAATGTGCTTTATTCTTAAATTTTGTGTTCACTTTATATGAAAATTAACTTCGACGTTGCTTCCTGAATATTATACTGAATTTTCCTACGTATAGTTCACCTTCGATATACGCAGTGCATTACTAATGTGTCTCTTATCTTTCTTCAGCTTACAGCTTTCGCTGTGCGGGAATACCTTGTACAGTTTGAAGGCGTGGCGCTCAAAAACATTACTTTCTTTTCTATTTACTCAAAAAAAAACTGTACCTTACATTCTACTAAATAGTTACTGCGTTTCTATAGTTTTACAACTGTCCACTTCCCACTTTCCGATAAAGTTATCCGAACCGACCAACCTCTTCTTTTACTACGTGAGTTATCCTTCGTTTCCTTTTCTATTTTCTATCCTTTGATTTTTATCTACGACGAAGCTAGCTTGCGTGGCAACAAATGGAATAATAGCTTGTAATAGGTGAATAAACAATAGTGATAGTAGTAAGAAATAAGATCAAAATATGAAATCTTGCAATAAAACAAAATAAAATCTTAGGTATTCGCAATGCTAATGTGAAATTATGCCACATCATTTTAATTGATATAAAGCAGATTCTTTTAAGATAATAAAATGGTATACAATGATAATTGAAAATAGAAGGTTGCACTCGCTTCCATTGAAACTGGAAGTTGGATAAAAATATAAGATTTAGCATTAACAAGAAGATATGGTTTCATAAGAAAATATATAAATTATAATATATTTCCAACATTTGGTTTTAAATATCGTGGGGAATCCGGTACAAAATGTAACGTGAAACTTCAAGTGCGGTAGACGATAATAAAAGAACACGGAATGTAAAATTTTGTTTACATACATTCTCAAAAGAAAATCCTGAAGTAATTAATGAGAATGGAGATAAAACGTTTCAATATTCGTTCATTTTTTCTATAAACATTTGCGGAATTTACATATGCATAATATGGCTCAGAAGGCAACCGTATCGTATTTCGAATTTTAAGTTCACTGTAGATCGTTTCGTTATATTGTTAACAACAAATATATATTTCACTTATATGTTATTTTACATAAGTTCTTTATTTTTGTCTGTTGATTTATTTTTCAATGATTTATTAATGTTATTAAATCCCAAAAACCAAATTGTTAAGCAAGTTTTTAGTGTGTAAAGGTTACAAATAAATATTACGAATTATTTTTAAACCCGCAATAAAACAATTTGTAACAAAAAGTCAATTTTAACAGGTTTAAGTCTTTGAAGTTTCTATCACTATTTTTATTAATTATAGCGTAAACACGTTCATTTTCAAAAAATGGTGCAGTTGTTAGGTACACTATTTCGAAATCAGCAACGATTTAAATACGTAAAAAGTTATTGCACGAAAATCTCTTGGGATTAATTACATTTTTTTTGAAATACTTAGAACTTTCAGCTTTCGTCACATGCAAATAATAAATAATTTTTTTAATTATCAAGTTCAGTTAATCTGCTGAGATTTTTTTTCAAAGTACATTAGTTATAAATCGTATCATTGACCTTTAAATTATAATTTGTGGAAATTTGTCGAGTGACTCTCCTGTAATGTAGCTGAACTAGGTCCTAAAATTATACATATAGTTTAAATTTTAAACAATCTCAAACAAGCTTCTTTGCATTATCAACAAATATTATCAGCATTAAATATCATTAATACAACTGATAAAAATCTGCCTTCTATTCGAAGAAGTGTCAAGAAGCACTTGCCTATAATAGTTAAAGGTTTAAAACTGATAGAGATTGTTACCTGTATTTTGAGTATAGACTGTAGATATGAATTTATTTCAATTTTGTTAGATTTTCTCCATATTTTAATTTTATATACATTTTGATTTTGAAATTCTGTTTTTAATTAATTTAGGACAAACCAGTTTGCTGATTTTGAAAGTTGAAAATGCTACAATTAACTCCAAAGTGGAAATCAATGTATTTATATATGTGGGACTAGAATATTCTATTAAAAATAAATTATAATGCAAATAAGGAGCACCTATAATTGTAAAGGTTTATAGCAACTTTACAATATTTATTATATAAAAAAGGTTTTCGTACAAAGTCCAGCTATAAACGTCCTCACAACAATGTAAAGAACTTATACATAAAGAAGCCATGGTGTAGCGCATATAATATTCAGATAAAAATTTGAGTCTCAAATTTTATATCATACATTTTCCTAATAATAAATCGAAATTTCCAATATAACGATATTTGGGATGACTATACGAAAAAATATCCACTAAAATACCGATCTTAGGTTTAACTAAAAGTGAGTTTTATTATGCAGGAAAAAGAAACATAGATTGCAAAATTATTGATTTTCAAACAGCTAAAGTGGCGAATCCTAATAAAAATTGTAGACGTATAGCATTGATTTACAAAGTTAACTAACTACATTGTTCGGTGATATAATTTTGATTCCTCCTATATTTAGCGTCGTAAACTTTTTCAGCGTTGAATGGTTACAGAATGCCATCATCAATTTAATATCACTGTAATATTTAAATTCCTATAATTCTAATTTTGTTTAGAAAATAAATTTCATTTCATAATTGTTTAACGTAAAGCTAATAATGTACAGTTCCTGTATTTATACTAAATGTACACACATAAATATAATACAGGATCTTGAAAGCACGCGAATATATTTCAATGAATAGTGCTTAAATTTCGAAGTTATATGAGTACAAGCATGTAGTAAGCTTGCATTAGATTATCTTAATTGCAAGAAGGGTTCAAGATAAATAGGAAAAGAAAATTCAATTTCAAGTTGCCTCTTATACGTTGCTTTCACTAGAGCATAATAAATATTGATGTATAGAAGAGACGTCAAAGCAAATTTGGCAGAGCATTGTTCAAAGATGATATGTAAACGTCAAAATCTAGACACTTGAATGATGAACTCATATGGTTGTAATGTGATTGTGGAGCGTAGATAATGGCACAGCATCCATGTAGTTTGTTAGTTTATTTTTCTTTTAAATTTGCATATATTGACATAATAATGTATCAAAGGCTGACAGAAACTACCGATAAAATCTGCCTTTCACTAAATTCTTTTAATTAAAAATAAGTACGTTACATTTTCCACATTAAAGTTTAACTCACTTGCCATGTTCTGTAACCATTTCCAGAACTAATATGTCATCATAATTGAATCTAAAATAATTGGCACACGTATGCGGAGAATTACAGTAGATTTGACATCCCTACTTAAATTAGCAGAAACCAATTCCCCTTAATTTTGCAGCTAAACAAAAACGTTCATAAATGTATGTATGTTGTTATAATATATAGTTACGAAATAAGTAACAAATAATTCATTTAAGATAGACTTTGTAAATTACTCAACATTTAATTTTTAAATTACTGATTTGTCTCAATTATTCTAATTTAAAAATTATAAAAGTGAGTGTATATACTTATTTAAGTGAAATGATTATACAAAATCAAAATTGAAAATTGGAAATTTCAGAAAATGACAGTATACTTATACATGTATGTTTAGCAGTTTTCATTTATATCACATCTAGAAGAATACCTATCAAAACTATATATATATATATATATATATTGAATTTGGCTTCCGGGTATTTTCCCGCGTTAATATATTTGGTTCTGAAAAGAACCGTTTGTTTGTTGACGACGTTTCGGCAAAATCACATCTGCTATTTTCAAGTCTGTTGTAATTTTCGACTTCTTGATCTCGTTATTCGTATTGAATTGATGTCCTCTGGAATCGGTCTGTCTTTATATACCCTATTGTTTTC
>JAHWXV010187190.1:0-22523 GCA_024586415.1 Phrixothrix hirtus
AAATTTTATATAATTAGTAAAATTTATAAACATATTAAATTTAATTATTATTATTGTATTTTATAGTTTATAACTGTTACCTTTTATGCTCCACATTTTTTATATTTACACTTAGAAACCTTAATTTTTTTAAATGTATTGTTATATTGATGTATGTAATAGCTTGTTGAGCTAATATTGAAATAAACTTACTTACTTACTTAAATCAAATCAAAATAGGTTTTTCAGAAGAAATGAAGCGAGCAAGAAATATGATCACCTACATCAAAAGTTTATTGTTCTGACCATGGGCAAACAAGCTTAGTCTTTCAGAGCTCGAACTACCCTCGACTAATTATACAGAACAAGAAAAGGTGAATACGCATAAAACACGTATCATTGCAAAACGACATTGACCAACTATTGTAAGTAATATATGGCAACTACTAAATCTAACAAGTGGTACATTGAAGAAAAGGCTATCACGTTAATATTGGCTTTATGCTTCAGATATTTTGTAAACTGTGCCAGATAAGCTACAAAACAACTTTGACTATCTGGTTCTGAGATTAGAAGTGCGTTATGGAGGCAAGTACCTGCAAAGTTATTGTGCCCAATTAAGGAATTAAAATCGACAGTTTTGTGAAAACCTTCATGGATTGGAAGCTCAAATTACATGATTAGTTAAGTTAGCATATCCAACGACCCTAGAGAGTATCATAGATCAAGTTAAGTACAATATTTATTGGTGGTACTCGAGATTCAGAAACATAGAAGGCCCTAAGGCTAGCCCACCCGAGAGATCTTACTGGTGCGTTGGTTCATGAATTAGAATTTGAAGCAGCCAAACAAGCATCTAACGGATATGCTCGCGTACGGGTAGTGGGAAGAAATCGGAATACCGTTGAGAGACTGCAAGGGAATTTTACGAATAGTTAGGTACAAATACCAACTGGACGTAAACTATGATGTTGGTAAAGTGGAGATATTAAGAGAAATTGTGCGGACTTGAGAAGTAATCCCATTGATGATGTAAACCATTATAAACATTGTGCCGGGAGGAACCATAGTAATGCTGATGCTTTGTCGTGAATATCTTATCAGAGTCAAAAGTTGAAGGGCACTTCAAACGTACTGCTATTAATAACGATTGTTGGGATTTTGAAAAAATGAGACAATATCAAGAAAACGATCTAGATGTAAAATTATTTATGCAATTGAGGAACGATGATCGAAGACTTGTATTGGAAGAAACAGCTCCATTTAACACCGTCATTAAGGGATACCGTGATAAATATGATCCTTAAAAATATACCGAAGAAAGCTCTGAACTATGAAGATGGAATTGTGAAACAGGCACAGCTAATAATTGGAAAGGGTATCGTGGCAGATATTTTGCAACAACTGCATGTTCGACTACCAGGAGGGCATATAGATGTAAATAAGACACTGAAAAAGATTTGAGAACGATTTTATTGGGTAGACTGCAAGGATGAAATTAAGGAATGGTACCAAAAGCGTGAAACATGTGCTTGGGGAACGGTCTAGTAGGAAGACGGAGAGCACGTGGGACAATATAACCTGAGTAGCCCTTTTGAAGCAATGGCTATTGATACAGCAGATACTGTTGGATAAACAGATTTCGGCAACAAAACATCTTGGATTATTTTAGTAAATGTACTGAGGCATAGCTCTGCCAAATCAGAAGGTAGTTCTAGTAGCTGAAACATTGATGAAGAAGCTCTTCCGTCGTTATGGAATTTCATTGGAATTGCATTACGACCAGGAATGAAATTCTGAGTTAACGGTATTCCAAAGTCTTTGTAAATATTTAAAAATACGATAGATCAGGTCTGCTGCTCTTTATTCGTACTCAGTTAAAATGATAGAGCACATAAACCATACCATGTGGAAATGTTTGGCACAGGTAATCTCAGATCATCAACAGGACGGGGATAAATATCTACATCTATTCTCAGTGACGTAGAGATCGGCAGTACATGAGACACAAGGTGAAGCCCCGGATAAAGTGTGATCATGTAGTTCGGTAGTAGGTCTGGAGAAGAGGAAGATGCTATAAATTAGTACATTGAGGGCCTTTGATGGAAGATGAACCCTATATATGAGGGTATATACGATAATATTCAGATTGCTAGTGATCAAATGGAGGCCTACTATAATATATACTTTAAAAAATGAAGGATTTCAACTGTATGATTCGGTATAGGACGAGATCTATCACAAAAACTATAAGAATCTAAGTAAACATAATTTTCTTTCCCCACAAAACAGCTATTGTAGATGCCATGGACTTATTTGAAGCATTTATGATCTGTTAAACCTACCTCATACAAATAATTGTGGGTGCGTCTTTGGGATAATGGAAGACGAATGTAATCAAAACTACGACGAAGTTGGGGACTATTCAAGACAAGCGTATCCTAATGATAATTGAATACACACTTATCTTCTGTGATTACAATAAATATAAACACATCTAACACCCTGTCACGATACATATAACATAATAGACTATAGGCGTCGAACGTACCCCTATACATTTTGAAGGCACGAACTATTGAATATAATTAGGCTAGATCTAATATTAAGTAAACACATGAATAGATTTAAGAAATCTTATAGAATGAGAATCTGTAAGTACATGTACATAAATGGAAATATACGATTTAAAATGCACTGCGAATTTAATTAATTTAGTAATAAATAAAACAATTATAAATGGAGTAAAAAGGTTAAAACATGACTAAACAACAGGCCGCAAAACAAACAAGTAATTTGCATATACAGCCGTGTCCTAAAACAATAAAATATCTATAAATGTAAACTGTATACAGATCGGTAGGAAGTTCATTCATCGAAAGTGCACGAGTGATATATAAGTACGCCCAAAGGTGAAATTCACTTTCAAATATAAATTATGTATTTAATATAAAGATAAAACGTCATTATGAGCAGCCTCGAAACTATAACAATTATATCTTCAAAATGAGCTAGCCGAAAAACCGAAGGGATATATTAGTTATCAAAAATTAGTTATATTTCAACCTTAAATAAAATGAAATAAAATTCCTAACCCCAGAGTGGATATGAGGTGAGCAACATCTATTAAACTAGGGCACCTTTAAAATATGATTTCATTTAGAGCATATGGTATTCATGAAACCAATTCAAAAAGTTTTTATAAATATCCTTAAAAAACTTAGAACAAGTTGAGCGATTTTATTGAAATTTTTGCGGCCGATGTAATTTATCACTACAGACAAACGATTAAAGTTTGAAAACAAAAGCACAGAAATAATTAGTTGCTCAGCCACAATTTTCAGTGCACTTATTTAGACTAAGTGGCATGCTGTCAATCAAGTTATCAATATAGGCCTTTGGTATATTATTCTACGCTTCCTGGATCGGCAGCCTACAGCGGTGCAAGTCGTACGGAGGATATAGTAAATCATTCAACCGCCTACCAACCACATCCCGAATAGGCTATAAGAGGATATGATGGCAATGCTAACTTCTTCCAAAAAGCATTTCGTAGTCCGTGTCGTATGTGGGGGCGCATTGTTTTGCTGGAAAATGGAATCTTCCAAACCCCGAAGATATGGAAGTACAACAGGATCCAGCACATTGGCAATGTATTCTGTTGCATTTAAGTTGCCGTCAATAAAGGCCAAGGGTGAAGCGTTATCATAACATATTGCACCACATATTACCACTTCTAGTGTGAGAGTTGTGTTGCATTTCACAAAACATCTTGAATGTTGGGGTTCTCCACGCATCCACCTAATACTCCTACGACTGCCATGGGCGCACAAACAAAATCGAGACTCGTCACTGAATACAACTTAATGCCATTCTTATGCCCAGTTCGCTTTTTCGTTATTCCATTCTAGTCTGCGGGAAATGTGAAGTGCGGTCAGGGGAAGACAAAAATGGATTATATAAATGCTTCCCATAACATTTTATCTGGAAATAAGCAGTTAAGATCCCGTTCTGAATGCTACACCTCCCATTCAATCTATTGCAAATTACCAAGTTGTGAAAACTTTGTTACTTGTGGCCACAACGACGTTCTTCATGATCTGTAATACCCCCGGAGACATATTGATCCCTTTCTTCGGACCAATATTTCACCACAATTGCAACATGACCTCCCTCATGCCAATAATACGGCAACGTTCAAAATCATTTAATTGCCGACAATTTTCACTTTAACGAACACTTGGCATTCTTAAATGTTCAAATTCGCTAGCTAACAGTCGTACAGTACGGTCGCAAGGTTGAACCGCTCTGTAAAGCTTTACATATTTTATTAGTTGTCCTTTAATGTTTAATTAAAATAAGCGCGAGATTATTTAAAACCGGAGATACTCTTTTTGTACATGAATTTAAATTAATTTCACGTACCACGAGTTAACCTAGTTATAAACTAAGAGTTATATTTATTTTAAAAACTATAATGAAGTGAATAAAGTGGAAATAAGGTACAACTTTACGCAAACACCATGATGGGGGACACCCCACAACCCACGTAAAAGGTGCTGTACCTAAGGAGCGACTCGGAAATTTACCTGAAAACTTCACGAGCGTGAATAATAGGAAATCGGAAGAACCTCAAGTAAGGTCTCTTAACACATAACAAATGATCATTAATATAGACGGAATACTTATCACTCTCACAAAGCCATTAACGAATTAATAAAATTTATAAGAACGGACTTAGACCCAAACCACAAAATCTCTAAACACGCAAGAACTAGTTCAAAAGAAACTCGTGGAACTAAAAATCTATCAATCGGAACTAATAGGACAGAACAAAGTACTACAATAACAAATTAAAGACCTAAAGCAAGGTAACGTCAATATACGAGACATAAAAGATCAACCCTCACAGATATACCCTTAAACAGGTAGTACACTGGTCATACAATCCACCCCAGCACCACAATTACAACAAAAACCGGAGAAGATAAACACAGTCTTCATTCATGCCAAACAAGCTACAGATAATAAGAAATAGGCGAAATATTTATACAGAAAGCAAACCAAATCAAAGAGCGCAACAAAATAAATAACATCAATTCCACAAATAACATGCTAATCATCGAAACTGTAACAAACATTTGTAAATAAAAACATTAACCATGAAAGAATTCAGGCTATACTGAAGTGGGAACTTCCTCAAAAGCGTAACTGTCTGGTAATCGTCTACGAAGTGCCAGTAGGTACAACAGACGAAGAGCTAAAAAAATTAATTTAATAACGAAACTTTGATGATAACGTCGTGATAGCCCAAGAGCTTGGATTTAAGCCCCGCACTAAGACAGGCCCAAGAAGCAAACCGACTTTCCATTAAGTTATCGAAATTAACACGAAACTTCGAAAAGTAATTCATAATACCAGAAGAATTTATCGGATTCATTCAACGCTTTAAATGCAAAGAACTCCTTAGTGGTTTCATCGTGTGTAAAGTACCAAGATCTCGGGCACGTGAAACATGACTGCCGACGAAAAGACTACCCTCGGACATATATTCCTTGTTCACTACGTAACAAGAAATGCAACGTAAAAACTATAAGGACTGCGCGATCTACACATTACTTCTAGAAAGACAAATACAAATGACAGACTATAAATACTAAAGACAATTGCACAAACCACCATCGAGGAAGGCAACCGATAATCGTAGAGTCATTGCTTTCAGACTTCAGCAACTTAATATAGGCAAGATAGATAATAGTAGACAGACAGACTTTTTTACATTACAAACAACTACCCCCCGCCCCAAATAAATAACAATAGACTAAAGTTACAAGAAACCGTACAAATAACAATTTATAACCACAAAAACTCAACACAGGTACCAACATTTTAAAAAACAACTGAAAAATTTGCACAAAAGGGCATTATACAAACACCACTTTCAACGCCTACTGACCATCTCCAATAAAATGAATCTATCCAACATCAACATCTACTAGAATAGATTCTACACGCATGTTTGCCAGGATAGTATTCTCCATAAAATACAGTAGTCTTGAAGAGCAAATAAACTTAAACACCTCTTTGAGACACCTCGTTAGGCCAGAACATGGAAATCGTAGAAATATTTCATTTCCAGCACCTGGTGCACTTGATAGAATTCAACTGCACTATGTCAACTTATCAACAGATAGCGAAGAGTTTGAAGACCGTTTTAAAATCGTCTATGAAAGAAGAGGGGAAATACTTGACATGCAATTTATATCCACAGAGTAGGTGAGAATCTACGGAAGATTGTTTTTGACGCCATGAAAAAATGGCTTAATAGCCACACCTTTACGCGACATCCATGACAAGGTTTTTACAGCATAACTGCCGACATAGTGCGACGGTTATGCATGAGCTGTGAAAGATTGCAGAGGACTCCGTGGTGGATATTATGCTACTTCAAGAGTCATACAGTACAAAGGATAAAAAACTCCCAGACATGCCAATATCCAGCCTAACAATCACAACAGGCGAACTGCCAATCGTAATTTATAACAAAAGTATCATGGCAACTGTAATGGGACATTTTAGCGATTTTTACTGCATTTACATACAAGCCACATCAGATTCCGATAGCTGGATCTTCGTATCCGCTTATTTTAATTTTTAGATATTATTAAAGACCACTTCAAAAGAATTCGCAAGATTGCACAGACATACACGGATAGATGTATCATATATGCGATGGACGCTAACGCTAAGTCGCATATGTGGCACAATGAGGGGATTGACAAGAAGGGTGAAACACTCATAGTACTCATTCAGCAGCTACAACTAGAGGTCCTGAATGAACCCAATAACCCACCAACGTACCACGGGGACAAAAATACAAGGACAAATATAGACGTAATACTGTGAAAATTACAATTACTTGATAAGATAACGAATTGGAAAGTACGTGAAATTACTATCAGAGTTGATCACAAATACGATGACTACAGCCATCCCCAAACTATACCCTAAATTCAGAACAAAAAGATCATCTATCAGATCTCAGAAGGCATCTAAGGAAAGCACGTAAAAAGCATCAAACTTCCTTAACTCCGGATCTTAAAACAGAATCACAAAACGAGTACAGATGAACCAAAAGCCTGTAAGTCAGGGAAGTATATAAAATTAAAATAGAGAGCTGGACAAACTCAAAAAAGGAGAAACTTCACCAGGACCCTGAGATTTATACTTTAAGGAAAGGAGATGAGATCCACAACATAACATGGAAAAACACAGTTACGCACTTACTACAAAACCTGCTACCTAACAACGATCAAAACACGGGTAGTGACTTTCAAAAATCCATACGGTTAAAGAACGGTTTCCGGCAGATCAGCGGAAGACGCCATTCAAAACGTTTTGCGCAGCAACTTGCAAAGCCACGCCAAATATACAACTCTAGTCTGCAGAGATATTAGCAGAGCTTTTGACAACTTGTGGCGGCTAGCTTTAATCCAAGGCCGACAGTCAGCAAGGATACGCTACAATTAAAAGAAAACATGATCAGATTACCAAGAAGTTCACAAAGGAATGTCCTCGGGGATCTACTTGTGGACATCTCTCTTGAGAAATCGTCTTAGATGACATTTTTTTGGCACTAAAAGGCGATGAGAACATATTATAAACAGCCGCCCATGCAGATGATTTAGCGATTTCTCTAGAAGCTGAATCTCGAAACGAACACGAAGTGAAAATTAACTCTACATTAGAAAAGATACAAAATTGATGCTCACAGGTTAACTCAAAATATCACCAGAAAACACAACTTACACTCTGGTGAGGAGAAACCTACAGAGGGACCCAGTTATCAAGCTGGACGACCAAAAAGCCGCCTAAGCCACGAGCACCAAATTTCTAGGAATGATAATCAACGAAAGAGGCAATTACAAAGAATACCCTAACAAAATTTGTGAGAAAGAAAATAGCCCGAATAGCACGGAAAGGTTCTAAGGTCCCTCTTTATAGTGCTAGATTATACTTTAATAACGTCCTTACGCTATCATTACTTGGAAGAAATAACTAAAATTTTGCTCAATACGTAAAAAATTCTCTCTACACAAAGGACAACAATTCTTTAGATTACTGGGGCTTTTGAGACAACGTCAATAGACCCCCTCTTAGTGATTGTTCCCGCGCAGTTACTCTCAAAGAAAGCAGCCTAAAGCTCCTGGTTTGAAACAGACGAAATAGAAAAGGTCAACAAGATATTGGATTAATAAGTGATTGGAAAACCTTAATGAAAATATAATCGTAAATCAGTGGCAAAGAGAGTGAAATGAATCCACTAAAGGTAGAAGGGCGTACTCTCCAATTCCGAATGTCGGATTTGCACAGCATAACAGATGGTTTAATCTCCAACTAAAGGAATAATTCGCTTCTTGATAGGGATGGTGCCTACCCATCATATTTTTAGATAAAGAAAATAATCTCAAAAACACCAATCAATAGGAATACCATTGACTTAGCGAACAATTAATAGAATATGGTAAAACTGCCACAGAAATATCAAAGAAGCTATGAGTGGCATTCTAGTTTTGAACATGACCGAAAGTCATCTAGAGATGACGTCAAGTCTGAATGCCCAAGCAAAACTCCCGAGAATGTAAGCAATGGTCGGAAAATTGTTAATGTTAATAATCGGATAACCATTCAAAATGCTGCTAATATAGCTGAAAATTCATTCGGAATAGCTAATCCATTATCGCCGTAATCTGAGGATGTGTTGCGTTGTTCGAAAATCAGTATCCCAATTTTTGACGCCTAATCAAAAGTATTTGTGCATGTTGTAACGTGGCTGCTAGAAGCGTCAATTATGTATAACGGGATTGCTTGAACAATGTTACAATTGCCACAGGTATAGCTCTTAAAGTCGAAGTATGGACCAAGACTGTTTGATGGACACTCGGAAACTATCTACTTAAAACTTATATTATTTATGTATACGATAAAATTATTTACAAAGTTGCTCTCTAGTGTAAATCCGAGCCCACAAGCTCTAATTGCCTTTTACCTGCAATGCCTTAAAGTAATAAGAAAATAAGTAAATTAGAAATTAAAATTAAGATTATTTAAGTATTTCAAACAGAAACAGTGTAGGTTAAATTCCTACATAAAAAATCTATGTTAACATTAGTACAGGATAAATGTTTAGTCATATGAAATACAAGGTTACGGAATTTGTTGGCGCACATTTCAGCAAGATTACAAATTGCAACAACAAGAAATAATTTAAGAAATCTACGAAAATCTATGTAATGCAGAAAAGTAAGGTGAAAAGAATTAGGGATAAAAATAGAGAAAATTTTAAGCATTTGTTTAAGCTAAAATTGCATTTCGGATTATAAAAAGCATATAAAATAAAAGTAGGTATGAAATTTTTTTGTAACCCTGATGAAAGAACTATACACAGCAAAACAATTAGATCTAGGTTAGAGAAACTTATAAAAGTTAAGTTGTAATTTTTAATAAACATTCTGTTAAATGGTTCATTGCCGTTTAATTTGAGTCACTCTGATCACTTGATTAACGTCTCGATGGTTAACAGATCCCCAATAACCAAGCCATAAATAAAATTGTTCTTGAGGCTGAGAACGAGTTGGAGATGATCTACGGATGTGCACAAGAGGGCAAGGAATTGTTATCCCAACGCACATTCTTACTTTTCGGTTGTCTTGACACCTAACACCTAACAAACTAGCCCTTCAGCGCAACCAGTTGAACAGCAAGCAATAAGGGGCTGAACAACTACACCAGGTTCGACATACTACCGCTTACACCTGTGGTTAACTACCTTTAATTTCGTGCATACTGTATGTACTCTTGCGTGATAACTCTTGTTGTAATTCTGCCTAGTTAACACAATTGATTTTAATTTATTTGTAGTTCACTGTTAATTATTAATAAGTTATATTCGCTTTACTATTTTGTTTGGAGCTAGGTGTACACCTTTTAAAATGCTATTCTTATTTTATTCGCTTTTATTTGGATTGTACTTTAATTAATGTGAACTATTTGTAATTATTTTATTCTGAGCAATTACATGCTTATTCGTTTCAAACTGTTTTGCTTTAATATTTATTTATCCATTTAATTTTAAAACTATTTACATGTACTGTGGTTATATTACATTTGTAATATAATCATTTATTAATTGTTATTACAAATCTATACTCAGAAATAACGCTGTGTAATTAGACAGTTATATATTTAATAAAATAAAATAAACTCTTGCATTGTATTCTAGCTATGAACCTTTTTAGGTTAGTTAACAACCGTTCCTCTTATAATTACTAATTGTAGATATTATGCCCATGTACTATTTTGCTATTATTTACAATCGATATTTTCGATTTACAACACTTAAATCATCAAAATGGCGCTTACTCGTAAGTTCGGTATGGTACTTATTTCTTTTGTTTCAATTATGCTGCTTTGCCGCATGAAATTTGAATTTAGGTAAATATCGTTTGGTGTCAAATTATTTATTATTGACCTAAGTTTATTAAGTGGTACAGGCTAGACGCTCGCCCCAGGGCTTCGTCAGAACGTGACGCGATAGGTCGAGTCAGTGGGCGATCTCTCATCAACTATGCGGAAGGGTCGAAATGATTTTTACACACCTCTGTGAGTGTCTTTATGGATAATCCTTAACTAAACAAAAAATCATTCCATTTCTTGGTTTACTTATTGAAGTCAATAATTTAAAATGAAACTAAGAGACCTTTGTGATTCATTAGTTAAACGCCCTAAATTGCTTACAGAGCGTTTCGTTCCTTTCGATTTCTGGAACGATGCGGCCTGTATTCAATTTTAAGTATGAAACGTAACTTGAATATTGCGGATTAATTAGTGCAGCAATATTAATACTTACTTTAAATAGGTTTTGAAACACCGCTCGCTTATGGAGTGAATTATAACCTATAATTCTCGGTTGGAGTATTTTGACCAATTCAAAGGAAGGCAAAATGTACTCTATGAATTCTGAGGTGACATAATTTACAAAAAAAATTTTAAACACTCTTAATTCTTGATTTTAAAACGCACTCTTTTATATGAAAGGGTTATCTGTAACTTCAAGGAGAAGCGGCTTTCTACATACTTAATTCCCTTAATTAAAGCATTTTATATCAAATACATCATTAGAAGAGTAATTAAATTTTCTTGAAGCACTAATAAAATTGTTTAAGGTAACTGCTTTCGTTTGCTAACAATTAATAAAAATGTTCGTACATGTCTAAGTATATGACGTAACGAAATTAAAATTATACAGCTGATGGTGGCTAATATTTTGAACTAATTATAAAATAAATATGTTACGAATTAATTAGTATAAAGTAATTAAATCAATTTAAACAGCACGAAAAGTTCCACTAATAGCTAAACTAACGTGTGTTTACCTTATCTATCATGAACAGACGTTTTATTTATATAAACAGTTCAAATTCCTTGATCAAAATAAGTAATGTTTTGTTGGCTAAGGTCAAAACTCTTGAACTGTAAGTTTAATCAATTTGTAAAAGAAACTAAGGATACATCAAATACCACTATTAATTGATATAACGGCAATTAAAAGCAAATAAACAAATATAATAAACGTTTGCTAAAAGCTCCATAATTATAAAAATAATGATTAAATAAAATATATACAGGGTGTTTTAATAGTCTTTAAATTAAAGAAATGATTTTAAGTAATTTAAATAAAAATAGTTAATGCAGCTACTTGTACTTAAAATTTACTAAATGAAATATACACAAAGGGAAACTTGATGCAGTGGCATAGGCACATCATAATATGTTTTTGACTACCTGGACCTCCGTAATTACGTAAGAAGTGATCCCACATCTTATCAAAGATCATCCCGGATGCGGAAAGCTGGGTTTACGATTGCAACCTGGAGATCAAGCAACAATGATCAAAGTGGAAAAGCACCGTCTACTCGCCCAAAGCAGGCAGGTCAAGTTACAAGTGCAACCAAAGGCGCGGTGACTATTTTAAGATATTAATATATAGTGCACCGGGAATTCGTTCCTCTTATCAAAACAGCTAATGCTGTTTTATACCGTCGCGTGTTGAGGCTATTACGTGGAGGTGTTCATCGCAAGAGACCCCAGTTGTGGCAAAACAATGCCTAACTTTTGTATCATGACAGCCTTGTGATCCGAATTTTTTGATAGAACGTCACATCTTCCATACTCTCCTAATTTGCTCCCCTATGACTTTTTCTTATTCCCGAAAATATAACTGAAACTCAAGGGGAGGCATTCTGAGGCTCTATAGAAGATTCAGGGTTACCTGTAACAGGTACTGGACGCGGTTGGGAAGTTCATGACATAACAGAACCGGTGTAATCACTGTACTAATGCAATAGTCCAATTGATTTTGGATACCCCATCGTATAGCGTGGATGTATTGAATTATTCGCGGTCCCGCCAAGAAAATACAATTCTATTAACAAAAATCTTCTGTTTCGTTCTTCAAACAAGTCGGTAAAAACATCTTGCTAACTTCTATAAAATGTTATGTAACCGCTACTATTACATTGCTATTTGAAGTATAGCGTCAAACAATAATTTTTAACTTTAAATTGAAAATAAACAAAATTTGCTGGTTACCAAATACAGCGAGTATGAGGTGTGGAACAACAATTCAAATCTACAATTTTTAGTTATAGTCAACCTAATTTATGATTTTTGAACGGGGTCGTTATCTTACTTTCACTTACAACCGTAGTATAGCATTTACCGGCAACACTGTGTTCCTTTTTAAGATAATTGATGAATATTATCTCTTCCTTATCCCTAAAGACTGTTATAGGTTTTCCAGCAGAGGGGACGCATTTGAACTTGTTGAGCGACGGTGAGTCACGACGATGGTATTGCATTGGATATATCTTTAACTCAGAAACGAACTGATGAACCCAAATTTCATTTACAGTGATCAGTTGGTCGAAGAATGTTCTGGTCCTACTGAAAACAATTCAAAGGTTGGGTATAAATGCCAATTCAATTCTATGTATTGTCTGAATTGATCATTTGTGGCATTCAATGCGCGAAAATGTTTTTCAATAACAAGATATTAGTGCGGATATTTTACACGTATATTTTATTAGTGCTGGTACTGCGGGCGATCTACTTCATTGTTAAACTACCGTCGGAAAGAGCAAATTCTTCAACTTTAGTGATTGTTTCAGAAATCAGTGAAGTTTTCGGGCAATCAGATTATGCTTCGCTTTTACAATGGTGCGATCACGTTTATGATTTATAGACCATATTTTAATTGTCGACTGTGCTACACTAGAGGCGCCTGAAGTTTCCTATATAATAATATGAATTTCTTGTGGAGTAATATCATTCATTTGCCTATATTTAATGACCGCTCATTTTCGCAAAAGTGTTGACTGAATTTTTTGAAAAATTCTGAATTTTATATAATGTTAATATAGAAACATCTAGCTTGATACTTCTTTTACGTTGTGTGGTTACTTATGAAAATTATTGCTTGATGTTAAATACTTGTTTCCTCCTGCCAAAGTCGCGAGTAATTGAAACTGCCCTCATAAGTTGGCCAATAATACTGTTCAAGAAACACTGCTTCTTGCACAAGTTGCTTAATTTTTAAATTTTTATTTCATACATGCATTAATTGTTTATATTAATTGTTGCTAAGTTACGTTTACAGTTGTTGATAAGATGAATAACGTTATGTTTTATCGAGGCAGAATAAATGTCAATTTTATTACATTACAAAACTAAAAATTAATACACGCGCTTTCCCTCAAGAAAGAATCCCTAATGTTCGAAGATAGTACTTTAATGGTTGTTGAATTAACTCACGAAAGTGAATTATGTGAATAAACAAAATCCCGCAATTTGTAACCAGCATCAAAAAACAGTAAGTTAACAAATTCATCTTATTTCAAAATCAAACTGGTTGTGATTGTTTGCACTTTAACTCTATAGCTGCACCAAGTTATTTACAATCTTCAAACGACGAAGAAATTACTAAATTGATCTAATTGTTTTGATATTTATACGTTAACAGATTGACAATTTAATTTCACCCATACAATTCCTTTTGTTATCAATTCATGTAATAATTAATAAACTTTGTATTATAAAGTTATGTCAAATTATAACAATTGAGTTAGATATTTAATTTAAAATAAATTTTTGTTAGCAAAATTATACTCTGTTTATTTAATTCTTATTAAAACTAATTTTTGGAGTTCAATTAATTAATCTACTTTTCTATTGGCCTTAATCAGTATTCAAATAAGAAAATGAACCAGCCCCCATTGGATGAAAGTACAAGACACCTAATTAACAATTCACAAGAGCGTTTATAACAATGCGTAAACATTGTTATACTGCTTTATGTAGTTGGTTATGCTAAGTCGTTCCAATATAAATACCATACAGTATTACTGTTCGCAAATACTTATTAATTATGGTTCGGATTAGTACCCAACATCGGATCTCTTCTGAGAAAGGTATTCTTTTTGGAATGTAAATACCTATATTTTAAATAGCTCTTATTATAATAAGTACATTTCTTTCTGTAAATGAAGTGAACGTAATTTTACATCAATTTTAACAAATTTTTAAAGATAAAGGGATTCAAAAGTAATTCTGACTTATTTAGTAATTGTGGATAACTTATTGATAAAGCTTTTAAGTTGTTTCCGCTATAAAATGTTTAATCAAAAATTAGAAACCATCTAATGGTAATAAAATTGAAATTAATTTAATGGCGTTCGGTTACTTCAGAATTTTAATTCTACCGAGATGGGAATCTTAATTAGTATTGATGTAAAAAACGTTCTAATTCTTGCGTGTTATACATAATTAAATTAGACAGAAACAAAGTTTCTCTTTCTAATGTTTACATCTACGAGTTCTGTTACACAAATAATATTGGACGCATTTTTTTGTATGATCTGTGGACACGTGGTATTTTTAAAATTTTAATGACGATCTATTACAAGTTTGCCTTAAAAATCGTTCTAAATAAGCATTTGACAAACAACATTCGTTTTCATATATTGCACTTAAATTTTAAATATTTAAATGAATGAAGGTATCATTTATTCGTACCTGTAGTGCCTTAACGTTTTATCATTTCTTTAAACATTGTTATACGATTTTATGAATTATAACATTTGAGTAACGGATAATTTCGTATTAATATATGGAAAACCCCCTTCACAGTTATTTTAAAAGACTTAAGTGTACATTACAATGTGTCCTTAAATAAAGTTCCAAACAAAATATATAGTCTAGCCAAACAATGAATTTAAATAATAACGATAAAAACATATAGTGGAAGAACATTATATAATAGTAAAGTACGCTAAGATGAATATTTATTCCTCAAGGCACGTATCATGTGGACTAAAGCTATGTTCGTTCAAGAAAAAAGGAAGGGCGAAAATAAGGATACGAGGAAGAAAGACTAGAATCACTAAGCAGATCCGTTTATAAATATTGCGGCCCTTTCGTATTTACCGGAGGGTGCAGTATTTTTATTAACAATACAATCTGTTTAGGCCCGTTTCATTTAAAACAGGCGATGGGAATGTGTTAAAGAAAATAGATCACAGATAAAGTTTTAGGTCATTACCAAAATTAACTTTTGTATACAGCTATTTATACCCCGAAAAAATTGAGATTAGCATTTCTTTATCTAAAAAAGGCAATAGTAATGTCCTTAAGTAGATTATACAAAAAAGTAACGACGCTTACGCAAAAAATTCCAGATTTAAAAAGTAGCTTTTAAAGTAATTTCATTAGCAACGCTAAGTAGATAAGTTATTAGTAATATATTATCAAGTAACTTCAATATATTATTGATTTTAATTCATTAAACGTTTTTTAACTTTTATTGCTACTATAACTATTTAGTTATTTTATTAAATTACTATAGGTGCATTTTAATATCAAATACTGTACCATCATGCAGGGTTGCTAATATAATTCATAAATAAGTTCTAATTTTATTTCATGTAAGATTACGATCTGCGAGTGGTGTTTATCCATTTCCTTTTACAAACCTTAATCCCTATACATCCTTGATTAGACGTTAACACCCTCTTGTGCGGAATTAATTGATTTAGGCAAGTAACCCACTTTTTAGAAATAGGTTATCGTTCCGACGAATTTATAGTATCATTCTAAACATCAACATTTTTACGCATCATATAATTTTTAAATACAATTTAAATTAAAAGTTGATATAATTATTAAATGAGTTCTTAAGAAAACAATACAGGCGTTATGATAGCAACTTATCACTTGTTTGTTATTTTAAAAAAGTTTTATTATTATATTAATATAACAGGTGTTCCATAATAATGTAAACGATTAAAGTTAGTGTCGTTTAAAATAATAAAAAATAATCAGTAACTGCTACAAAAGGTGGTTTAGGTGCTTATTATGATTATAATTTTTAAATGTCTATGATTAAAAATGATATGAATCAAATGACCGGCTCTAGCTGCTCAGCTGTTTTGATTATATTTTTTTATAACTGCATTTAAAACATTTGGTGATAAATCGTCCATTTCTCTGTACCGTTTTAGAGATATTCACGTAATATTTTTTTTGAGATACGGGTATTTTCATAAAAAGAACTTGGGCGCTGTTAATTCTGGTCATCTTCCAGGTCATGTTAAATCCTTAAATTAATAAATGTATCGTGTAGGTAATATGTTTATCCATACAGTCATCATCTGCCTGGATGTCTGAGGCGTAGCGTCGTCCTTAGAGACCACACTGAATCTAATGCTACCGTGCTTGCCGATGGGTACCTTTTATTGCAAATTATTTAGTTACTTTGAGTAACGCCCATTAATCTATATACTTTACATAATTCAATTAACTACACAATTTATTCGTTGATTTAAAATTCCTCTTGCAATTCATGTGATTATTATTATTGTTGAATTAAATGATTATATTGTTATATTGTTACTGTTATTTTATTTATTTATAAATACATGTGAATTTTTAAGAACTGCTACACGATCAAGAAAAAGTGTTTACATTAAATTTATTTTCATAAAATCTGATAGTGCGGTCTTTCGCAGTTTCCTTGTAAATGTAGCTATTAAATTTTAAATTAAACATTGCCACTACCTGGATAATTAACTAACCAGAGTTAAACTATACAACTTATATCAACATCAGAGCTAAGGTTATAATTCACGAGTTAAAATCATGTCTTAATCTCTGTGATCTATTTTCTATCAATTTTTGTAAACCCGGTGGCATAGAAAAACATACAGACATAAACACGTAGATACATATATACTGACATATACACGTACAGAAACAGACAAATAGATATTTAGACACACAGACACAAACACAGACATACACAAAGAAACACAAATACGTACGAACGCACACACGCATGAACGCACACACGCATGAACGCACACACGCATGAACGTATACTCGCGCGCACGCACGCATGCTATTCCTTGGCCGGTTAAACGGCATAAAAGATCTATGGGGGGTCAATAGTTCCCTGTTGGAGGGATATTGATTGACATTGAATTGGACCACGAACTGTTCCTCAACCATTAGAGGACCATGAAATGACTGGGAAAAGTTTTCATGATACAAACCTATGTGAAAGGTTGGCGGAAAGTATATACGCCGCCTACAGGGATGCTGTTAGACACCGTAATTAACTATTAAACAATTACGTTGTTTTAACGTTAGAAATTTAAATAAACTACCATTTAATTCAATTTTCGAAATATTTCGCTGTAATATAAAATGAGATAAGTAATATTAAGCTTTATACTGAAGTTTCTCAGACTATAAAATAAACGTTTTTACAAGTTTCAAAGTGCTCCGTAATATACAAATTGCGAGTGATCTTAAAATAAGTGTAAAGAAAATAAAAACTACAGAGCAGTGGGATGGAAAATGAAATTATACAAGGAAACATTTTACATAGAAATTGTTGAGGAAATAGACGCTGCCAAAGAGAGGTACTATTTGCCGACGTCATAAAAAAACAACCGGGGTTTAGGCGTTGAAGCGTTAAGGAAAAAAGACGCGATTATAACAGAAATTTAACGTTTGCCATCTGAAGCACGAAACCAAGAATTTGAAATTTGGGACATGCCGATTGGATAGGAATAATGTCGGAGAAGAATGTCGAATGTTATAAAAAGCGAGAACACGTAAGAAGCTTAATCTTTTCTTTGCAAGTCAGTTTACGCTGTTGCATTAATTAGGTGTAGAACTCGAAAACAGATCCGATGAAGTTAAAAATGCAAATTCGATCTTAACTTGTGTCACAGAGTAATCCTTAGTACGATTAGGTTATCGTGTGATTAAAAAGCCCTGGAATTCTACTGACAACGTATGTTTGATTTTCTCGCTTTAAGACAGGAAATAAATCCAACATTCAAACATGCAAATTTAAAATAAATACAGCGGGTCTTGAATGAAGATTTGAAATGCAAACGAATCCTTTCAAAACAGCCTACCCGAAACCAAATTGCCAGAAGGAAGTCTAATTATTTTAAATTCGAAGATAATAGAAACACAACTTAAGCCGTAAGTATATTTTCTCAAATCGTCTTATAAACTTTAATAAACCAATAAAATCAGAGGTGCTACATGATTGTTATATTAACTTTTAAAATTTTGTTTTAATTTGAATAAACACTTTTAAAGAACCAGATGTCAATTTTCGATTGGAAACAATAGCTTTGCAGTAGGTATATGTTTATAAGTTGTCAGAACAGTTTTGTATCGAGAAGTAACCGAAAGGTAGCTGTAGTATTAACTGTTCCTTTAACTGAAACATTTGGTGATTTGAAATTTATTTATTTGGTTGCTTTAAATAAATGAATAGAGCATAGAGGCATTGTTTCTTACTTGGTGAAATATTACAATGTCGTTAATCATATAACGTTGGTGAGATCGACAAAGTTGTAACGTAACTATTTGTATACAAAATTATGTAAATTCTCTCTTGGGTAAACACAGAACTATAAAATTATAGTCCTTCATTTCAAAGGTCTTAACCTTGAAACTTGCTTATAAAGATCTATTTAGTTTCGAATTAGTTTGGCTACCTCATCTTAAAATAGAAAGATTACGTATATTAAAGTCGTAATAAGGCATTTTCTTAAAATTGCTCAACAGATGTTAACGAAGTAAAAAACAGTGTATTACTGCAAATGGCGGACATTCGCACTATTAACTACTGGATATTTAGGTTGATGTATAACCGTTCCCGTCTAATTTGGTGCCCTAGAGAGAGCGTGATCTTAAAATACAACGACAAAGTGGGATCATAGACACAGGGTAATTGTAAATCAAGAGAACTTCTTTTTTTCAAGATATTCTTGCCGTTACCGAAAAACAATACCGTTAACAAAATTCTAAAGGATTATATGATGCCCCTTGTAATAATGCAGCCTCTGAACTTGTCGTTTTAAACTAATAAACTATAAAACATATGACGTCATCCTAAAATGATAAATGAACTGAAATCAGGGATATTAACTGCATTTCTGGTGCGTGTTCGTTTCTAAACGTTGTATGTAATATTAAATCATTAGTATTTTTGTCTAATTACAAGCTGGTAGTGTCAATGGTGTTCCCTATCGAAATGTATTAATTGTCATTTTTGTGCGTTCAATAATTTAATTACATTTTAAGTTCAACATGGTGTTTGTGTAATAATGGAAAGATTGACTAATATCGTAATGACAGACATTATTTTAATTTACGGCGAAGCATTCTGAACCCTTCGCCTAAAAATCTGATGTGCGACCTTCTCTTGTACATTTTAAATTTAATTTGAATTTATTGACAATAGTTACCTTCCTGTACGCCTAAATGGTAAACTCTAAAATTAACTTAAAAGCATAAATAGCTCATCCATTTATAATTTCCTTTATACATGTACTAAGAGTTTTATTATTAAATTTTGAGCTAATTTAAAGCAAAAATAATTTATAGTTTTGAATAAAAAGTAATTGAGTATGCACACAAATCATTAAAATATTAATTTATTTTTATTTTGAGGACGATAATTTGAACGGTATTCTATCCAAGTTACTCGCCAGACAAAACCTTGCTTAACTCTAGAGATTTTTCTTAATAACTCACTTCAACGAATTTTCTCAGAGGAAACAATTCATGTAATACAGCATTATAGGTGCAAGGAACGTAGCGAGTTTAAAAAAAATAGTTAAAGCAGTTTTCAAAAATATTTTAAAATACCTAAGAATCACAAGAATAAAGTAGTACGTCCGGTTATTCGATTGTAACGCAAATTTTACTAGGAGGTTCTAACGCTGAAATAAACTTCCACATAAAATTTTCTTTTTCTACGACGTCTGGTTTTCGAGATATATTGATCACATACGTACACACACGCACGCACGCACGCACGCAAGCACGCACGCACTCTCGCACGCACGCACGCACGCACGCACTCACGCACTCACGCACTCACGCACTCACGCACGTACGCACGCACGCACTCACGTGCACACGCACGCACGCACGCACGTACACACGCAAGCAAGCACGCATGCTCGCACGCACGCCCGGATGCACGCATTCATGTACGCACGCACGAACGCACGCACGCACGCACGCCAACACGCACGCACGAACGCACTCATGAACCCACACACGCACATGTTCGCGCACGCAGGCGCTCGCGCACGCACGCACGCATGCATGCACTCACCTACGCACCCACGCACGTATGCACACACACACTCTGACATACACGCACACACACAGACACACAGACCAATTTCTAAAAGAATGTTTTTCGGATTTAGGGGACCTGAAAACATCGAAAATTTTGACCGATAACAGTTATTTACATATTTTCACGATGTTTAAAAATGGAAATATTAAAATTATCGTATTTGAAAAAATCTGGATATGCTCTTTGCATAATTGAACGTGTTTAAAATTTTTGGTTGTATGAAATACTAACAAATACAAATGTAGGGTACTGATACAAATGATCTATCGAAATTGATACATCTGAGAAACAGGCATCCACCGAATCAATACCAAAGTGATAATAGAATTGTAATTAAATGTAAAACAAACAAGTGAAAATTGATTACTAATTATGATGAACGTTGTATTCTCGATGTTGTTTTTGTTGCTATTAAGGTAGCTTCATTTAGAGAACGAACTCTCGTTGCTATTAGACTCATTGAATCAACTGCCCGTGGAAGTATCCTTGTAGTCCTGAGATTTTCATAAACTTTAACATCTTAGGTGGGGAGCGTTTAAAATTATGTTGGGTTCGGGGAATTGAAACTATAAGGCTATGAGTTAGACATAGCCCAGGGCTGGTAAATCACGTAAGAGGTGAAAGGTGGTTTTATCGTCCTTACAAAATTTCCTAGAGTGAGGATCCTGGTGAATTACTATTGTGGTTAGGTGATTATTTAAGTTATGGCGTTTTAGTAGACTAGTGTATGGCAGTACTCCTTTGCTGTTTAATGAAAGCAGGAACTGGGTTTGTTTAGAGACTTTACCTAATATTAGATATTTAGCGTGTCTAAAGATTTGTTTATCTCATCATTGCTTGAATCTGAAGAGCAGATCGGCCTCTATGATGGGCAATTTGAAGGAATTGGGTAAGTCGATTTTGAAGGTGTTTGTTTGCATGGTAGTATCCGCCCTGGCCAAAAAATTTACTTTTTCTTTAGCTGCATGTACGTGATGGCCAGAAATCCAGAAAATAGCCACTTTGTCACCCATAAATGCTACAGTAAGTTCTGTCAAAATTCCCACATCAATCTGTATGATATAGCGGGATCCTATAAGATATTAGAGAGTTTTCGCATAACTACCGATAAACGATAACGTAAAATTGTTAAAATTACGCAAGCGCACAACTTATCGTATAGATCTAATAGTTACCGTAACCCGATAAGTAGAGTATATTAGCGGAAAGTAATCGAGACACAGTAAAGTAAATTATAAAACTAGGTTTGTTTGTTTACCTACGTAAGCAAAATCTTACAAGAAACGCCACGACTTCATTTAAATGAAATAATGACTACAAATACATTATAAGTGAACTTTCCAAGAGAAGTTAGCTATAAAGCGATATAACAAATATACATACAAGTTAAGTTTTACCTTTATAAAACTATTAAAAAATATAATTTATTTATTAGCTTTACAATATAACGATATCTTATGAATTACGAGTATGACTAATCTAACTGCAAGTATATTCTGATCTAACTTAAAATGTTCTAACAGCTCTATTTATAATATAATATGTGCTTAGTTAACATAGATAGCATATGGTCTATTCTACACTTTAACTGTCACATAACTCCTCCATCCCTAGAATTGAGCTTCCTCCGGAGGTTTCGTCTGCTTGTCATCTGGGAGTTGAGAGTTTTTTCTTTTAATATAATATCTTCTTACGAAGTAGACTGCAATTGCTGCAAATGTTAATAAGTATATTATTGTTGTCCCGGTGC